>JAGIQG010000491.1:0-27019 GCA_024679065.1 Sphyrna mokarran
ATTTCTGCTTTCTGTGAGTTAAAAAGGATGATTCGTGTTGTCTGAGAGTTAAACAGGAAGATTCCTGTTCCCTGAGAGTTAAACACGATGATTTCTGCTTTCTGAGAGTTAAACAGGATGATTCCTGCTCTCTGAGAGTTAAACAGGATGATTTCTGCTTTTTGAGAGTTAAACAGGAAGAATCCTGTTCTCTGAGAGTTAAACAGGAAGATACATGCTCTCTGAGTGTTAAACAGGATGATTCCTGCCCTCTGAGAGTTAAACATGATGATTCCTGCTTTCTGAGAGGTAAACAGGATGATTCCTGTTCTCTGACAGTTAAAGAGGAAGATTCCTGTTGCCTGAGAGTTAAACAGGATGATTTCTGCTTTCTAAAAGTTAAACAGGATGATTCCTGATCTCTCAGAGTTAAACAGGAAGATTCCTGTTCTCTTAGAATTAAACAGGATGATTCCTGCTCTCTGAGAGTTAAACAGGATGATTTCTGCTCTCTGAGGTAAACAGGATGATTTCTCCTTTCTGAGAGTGAAACAGGATGATTCCTGTTCCCTGAGAGTTAAAGATGATGATTTCTGCTTTCTGAGAGTTAAACAGGAAGATTCCAGATCTCTGAGAATTAAACAGGAAGATTCCTGTTCTCTGAGAGTTAAACAGAATGATTCCTGCTCTCTGAGAGTTAAACAGGATGATTTCTGCTTTCTGAGAGTTAAACAGGAAGATTCCTGTTCTCTGAGAGTTAAACACAATGATTCCTGTATACTGAGAGATAAACAGGGTGATTCCTGATCTCTGTGAGTTAAACAGGATGATTCCTGATCTCTGAGAGTTAAACAGGATGATGTCTGCTTTCTGAGAGTTAAACAGGATGATTCCTGTTCTCTGAGAGTTAAACGGGAAGATTCCTGCTCTCTGAGAGTTAAACAGGAGGGCAGGTCCTATGAGGAGAGGTTGAAGGATTTGAGGTTGTTTTCGTTAGAAAGGAGGCGGCTAAGAGGGGATCTTATTGAAGCATATAAGATGATTAGAGGTTTAGATAGGGTGGACAGTGATAGCCTTTTTCCTAGGATGGAGAAAGCTAGCACGAGGGGACACAGCTTTAAATTAAGGGGTATGAGTTATAGGACGGATATCAGAGGTAGGTTCTTTACTCAAAGAGTGATTAGGGAGTGGAATGCCCTGCCTGCAGCTGTTGTAGATGCGCCAAGTTTGGTGGCGTTTAAGAGGTTAGTTGATAAGTATATGGAAGAGAAGGGAATGGTTTAGTTAGGAGGGGCATTGCTTTTTATTTTGGTCGGCACAACATCGAAGGCCGAAGGGCCTGTTCTGTGCTGTATTGTTCTATGTTCTATGTTCTATGTTCTATTCCTGCTCTCTGAGAGTTGAACAGGATGATTCCTGCCCTGAGAGTTAAACAGGAAGATTCCTGTTCTCTGACAGTTAAAGAGGAAGATTCCTGTTCCTTAGAGTTAAACAGGATGATTTCTGCTTTCTAAAAGTTAAACAGGATGATTCCTGATCTCTGAGAGTTAAACAGGAAGATTCCTGTTCTCTTAGAATTAAACAGGATGATTCCTGCTCTCTGAGAGTTAAACACGATGATTCTGCTCTCTGAGGTAAACAGGATGATTTCTGCTTTCTGAGAGTGAAACAGGATGATTACTGTTCCCTGAGAGTTAAAGACGATGATTTCTGCTTTCTGAGAGTTAAACAGGAAGATTCCTGTTCTCTGAGAGTTAAACACGATGATTCCTGCTCTCTGAGAGTTGAACAGGAGTTCCTGCTCTCTGAGAGTTAAACAGGATAATTCCTGTATACTGAGAGATAAACAGGGTGATTCCTACTCTCTGAGAGTTAAACAGGTTGATTCCTGCTTTCTGAGAGTTAAACAGGATGATTTCTGCTTTCTGAGAGTTGAACAGGATGATTCCTGCTCTCTGAGAGTTAAAGAGGTAGATTCCTGTCCTCTGAGAGTTAAACAGGATGATTTCTGCTTTTTGAGAGTTAAACAGGATGATTCCTGTTCCCTGAGAGTTAAACAGGATGATTTCTGCTTTCTGAAAGTTAAACAGGATGATTCCTGATCTCTGAGAGTTAAACAGGATGATTCCTGCTCTCTGAGGTAAACAGGATGATTTCTGCTTTCTGAGAGTGAAACAGGATGATTCCTGTTCTCTGAGACTTAACGAGGAAGATTCCTGTTCCCTGAGAGTTAAACAGGATGATTTCTGCTTTCTGAGAGTTAAACAGGAGGATTCCTGTTCTCTGAGACTTAACCAGGATGATTCCTGTTCTCTGAGAGTTAAACAGGATGATTTCTGCTTTCTGAGAGTTAAACAGGGTGATTCCTGCTCTCTGAGAGTTAAACAGGGTGATTCCTGCTCTCTGAGAGTTAAACAGGATGATTTCTGCTTTCTGAGAGTTAAACAGGGTGATTCCTGCTCTCTGAGAGTAAAACAGGGTGATTCCTGCTCTCTGAGAGTTAAACAGGATGATTTCTGCTTTCTAAAAGTTAAACAGGATGATTCCTGATCTCTGAGAGTTAAACAGGAAGATTCCTGTTCTCTTAGAATTAAACAGGATGATTCCTGCTCTCTGAGAGTTAAACAGGATGATTTCTGCTCTCTGAGGTAAACAGGATGATTTCTCCTTTCTGAGAGTGAAACAGGATGATTCCTGTTCTCTGAGAGTTAAAGACGATGATTTCTACTTTCTGAGAGTTAAACAGGAAGATTCCTGTTCTCTGAGAGTTAAACAGGATGATTTCTGCTTTCTGAGAGATACGCAGGATGATTCCTGTTCTCTGAGAGTTAAAGAGGAAGATTCCTGTTCCCTGAGAGTCAAACAGGATGATTTCTGCTTTCTGAGAGTTAAACAGGATGATTCCAGATCTCTGAGAGTTAAACAGGAAGACTCCTGTTCTCTGAGAGTTAAACAGAATGATTCCTGCTCTCTGAGAGTTAAACAGGATGATTTCTGCTTTCTGAGAGTTAAACAGGAAGATTCCTGTTCTCTTAGAGTTAAACAGGATGATTCCTGCTCTCTGAGAGTTGAACAGGGTGATTCCTGCTCTCCGAGAGTTTTACAGGATGATTCCTGCTGTCTGAGAGTTAAACAGGATGATTCCTGATCTCTGAGAGTTAAGCAGGATGATTACTGCTTCCTGAGAGTTAAACAGGATGATTCCTACTCTCTGAGAGTTAAACAGGATGATTTCTGCTCTCTGAGAGTTAAACACGATGATTTCTGCTTTCTGTGAGTTAAAAAGGATGATTCGTGTTGTCTGAGAGTTAAACAGGAAGATTCCTGTTCCCTGAGAGTTAAACACGATGATTTCTGCTTTCTGAGAGTTAAACAGGATGATTCCTGCTCTCTGAGAGTTAAACAGGATGATTTCTGCTTTTTGAGAGTTAAACAGGAAGAATCCTGTTCTCTGAGAGTTAAACAGGAAGATACATGCTCTCTGAGTGTTAAACAGGATGATTCCTGCCCTCTGAGAGTTTAACATGATGATTCCTGCTTTCTGAGAGGTAAACAGGATGATTCCTGTTCTCTGACAGTTAAAGAGGAAGATTCCTGTTGCCTGAGAGTTAAACAGGATGATTTCTGCTTTCTAAAAGTTAAACAGGATGATTCCTGATCTCTGAGAGTTAAACAGGAAGATTCCTGTTCTCTTAGAATTAAACAGGATGATTCCTGCTCTCTGAGAGTTAAACAGGATGATTTCTGCTTTCTGAGAGTTAAACAGGATGATTTCTGCTTTCTGAGAGTTAAACAGGATGATTCCTGTTCTCTGAGAGTTAAAGAGGAAGATTCCTGTTCCCTGAGAGTTAAACAGGATGATTTCTGCTTTCTGAGAGTTAAACAGGATGATTCCAGATCTCTGAGAATTAAACAGGAAGATTCCTGTTCTCTGAGAGTTAAACAGAATGATTCCTGCTCTCTGAGAGTTAAACAGGATGATTTCTGCTTTCTGAGAGTTAAACAGGAAGATTCCTGTTCTCTGAGAGTTAAACACAATGATTCCTGTATACTGAGAGATAAACAGGGTGATTCCTGATCTCTGTGAGTTAAACAGGATGATTCCTGATCTCTGAGAGTTAAACAGGATGATGTCTGCTTTCTGAGAGTTAAACAGGATGATTCCTGTTCTCTGAGAGTTAAACGGGAAGATTCCTGCTCTCTGAGAGTTAAACAGGAGGGCAGGTCCTATGAGGAGAGGTTGAAGGATTTGAGGTTGTTTTCGTTAGAAAGGAGGCGGCTAAGAGGGGATCTTATTGAAGCATATAAGATGATTAGAGGTTTAGATAGGGTGGACAGTGATAGCCTTTTTCCTAGGATGGAGAAAGCTAGCACGAGGGGACACAGCTTTAAATTAAGGGGTATGAGTTATAGGACGGATATCAGAGGTAGGTTCTTTACTCAAAGAGTGATTAGGGAGTGGAATGCCCTGCCTGCAGCTGTTGTAGATGCGCCAAGTTTGGTGGCGTTTAAGAGGTTAGTTGATAAGTATATGGAAGAGAAGGGAATGGTTTAGTTAGGAGGGGCATTGCTTTTTATTTTGGTTGGCACAACATCGAAGGCCGAAGGGCCTGTTCTGTGCTGTATTGTTCTATGTTCTATGTTCTATTCCTGCTCTCTGAGAGTTGAACAGGATGATTCCTGCCCTGAGAGTTAAACAGGAAGATTCCTGTTCTCTGACAGTTAAAGAGGAAGATTCCTGTTCCTTAGAGTTAAACAGGATGATTTCTGCTTTCTAAAAGTTAAACAGGATGATTCCTGATCTCTGAGAGTTAAACAGGAAGATTCCTGTTCTCTTAGAATTAAACAGGATGATTCCTGCTCTCTGAGAGTTAAACACGATGATTTCTGCTCTCTGAGGTAAACAGGATGATTTCTGCTTTCTGAGAGTGAAACAGGATGATTCCTGTTCCCTGAGAGTTAAAGACGATGATTTCTGCTTTCTGAGAGTTAAACAGGAAGATTCCTGTTCTCTGAGAGTTAAACACGATGATTCCTGCTCTCTGAGAGTTGAACAGGACGTTTCCTGCTCTCTGAGAGTTAAACAGGATAATTCCTGTATACTGAGAGATAAACAGGGTGATTCCTACTCTCTGAGAGTTAAACAGGTTGATTCCTGCTTTCTGAGAGTTAAACAGGATGATTTCTGCTTTCTGAGAGTTGAACAGGATGATTCCTGCTCTCTGACAGTTAAAGAGGTAGAATCCTGTCCTCTGAGAGTTAAACAGGATGATTTCTGCTTTTTGAGAGTTAAACAGGATGATTCCTGTTCCCTGAGAGTTAAACAGGATGATTTCTGCTTTCTAAAAGTTAAACAGGATGATTCCTGATCTCTGAGAGTTAAACAGGAAGATTCCTGTTCTCTTAGAATTAAACAGGATGATTCCTGCTCTCTGAGGTAAACAGGATGATTTCTGCTTTCTGAGAGTGAAACAGGATGATTCCTGTTCTCTGAGACTTAACGAGGAAGATTCCTGTTCCCTGAGAGTTAAACAGGATGATTTCTGCTTTCTGAGAGTTAAACAGGAAGATTCCTGTTCTCTGAGAGTTAAACAGGATGATTCCTGCCCTCTGTGAGTTAAACAGGATGATTCCTGCTTTCTGAGAGGTAAACAGGATGATTCCTGTTCTCTGACAGTTAAAGAGGAAGATTCCTGTTGCCTGAGAGTTAAACAGGATGATTTCTGCTTTCTAAAAGTTAAACAGGATGATTCCTGATCTCTCAGAGTTAAACAGGAAGATTCCTGTTCTCTTAGAATTAAACAGGATGATTCCTGCTCTCTGAGAGTTAAACAGGATGATTTCTGCTCTCTGAGGTAAACAGGATGATTTCTCCTTTCTGAGAGTGAAACAGGATGATTCCTGTTCCCTGAGAGTTAAAGATGATGATTTCTGCTTTCTGAGAGTTAAACAGGAAGATTCCTGTTCCCTGAGAGTTAAACAGGATGATTTCTGCTTTCTGAGAGTTAAACAGGATGATTCCAGATCTCTGAGAATTAAACAGGAAGATTCCTGTTCTCTGAGAGTTAAACAGAATGATTCCTGCTCTCTGAGAGTTAAACAGGATGATTTCTGCTTTCTGAGAGTTAAACAGGAAGATTCCTGTTCTCTGAGAGTTAAACACAATGATTCCTGTATACTGAGAGATAAACAGGGTGATTCCTGATCTCTGTGAGTTAAACAGGATGATTCCTGATCTCTGAGAGTTAAACAGGATGATGTCTGCTTTCTGAGAGTTAAACAGGATGATTCCTGTTCTCTGAGAGTTAAACGGGAAGATTCCTGCTCTCTGAGAGTTAAACAGGAGGGCAGGTCCTATGAGGAGAGGTTGAAGGATTTGAGGTTGTTTTCGTTAGAAAGGAGGCGGCTAAGAGGGGATCTTATTGAAGCATATAAGATGATTAGAGGTTTAGATAGGGTGGACAGTGATAGCCTTTTTCCTAGGATGGAGAAAGCTAGCACGAGGGGACACAGCTTTAAATTAAGGGGTATGAGTTATAGGACGGATATCAGAGGTAGGTTCTTTACTCAAAGAGTGATTAGGGAGTGGAATGCCCTGCCTGCAGCTGTTGTAGATGCGCCAAGTTTGGTGGCGTTTAAGAGGTTAGTTGATAAGTATATGGAAGAGAAGGGAATGGTTTAGTTTGGAGGGGCATTGCTTTTTATTTTGGTTGGCACAACATCGAAGGCCGAAGGGCCTGTTCTGTGCTGTAATGTTCTATGTTCTATGTTCTATGTTCTATTCCTGCTCTCTGAGAGTTGAACAGGATGATTCCTGCCCTGAGAGTTAAACAGGAAGATTCCTGTTCTCTGACAGTTAAAGAGGAAGATTCCTGTTCCTTAGAGTTAAACAGGATGATTTCTGCTTTCTAAAAGTTAAACAGGATGATTCCTGATCTCTGAGAGTTAAACAGGAAGATTCCTGTTCTCTTAGAATTAAACAGGATGATTCCTGCTCTCTGAGAGTTAAACACGATGATTTCTGCTCTCTGAGGTAAACAGGATGATTTCTGCTTTCTGAGAGTGAAACAGGATGATTACTGTTCCCTGAGAGTTAAAGACGATGATTTCTGCTTTCTGAGAGTTAAACAGGAAGATTCCTGTTCTCTGAGAGTTAAACACGATGATTCCTGCTCTCTGAGAGTTGAACAGGACGTTTCCTGCTCTCTGAGAGTTAAACAGGATAATTCCTGTATACTGAGAGATAAACAGGGTGATTCCTACTCTCTGAGAGTTAAACAGGTTGATTCCTGCTTTCTGAGAGTTAAACAGGATGATTTCTGCTTTCTGAGAGTTGAACAGGATGATTCCTGCTCTCTGACAGTTAAAGAGGTAGAATCCTGTCCTCTGAGAGTTAAACAGGATGATTTCTGCTTTTTGAGAGTTAAACAGGATGATTCCTGTTCCCTGAGAGTTAAACAGGATGATTTCTGCTTTCTAAAAGTTAAACAGGATGATTCCTGATCTCTGAGAGTTAAACAGGAAGATTCCTGTTCTCTTAGAATTAAACAGGATGATTCCTGCTCTCTGAGGTAAACAGGATGATTTCTGCTTTCTGAGAGTGAAACAGGATGATTCCTGTTCTCTGAGAGTTAACGAGGAAGATTCCTGTTCCCTGAGAGTTAAACAGGATGATTTCTCCTTTCTGAGAGTTAAACAGGAGGATTCCTGTTCTCTGAGACTTAAACAGGATGATTCCTGTTCTCTGAGAGTTAAACAGGATGATTTCTGCTTTCTGAGAGTTAAACAGGAAGATTCCTGTTCTCTGAGAGTTAAACAGGATGATTCCTGCCCTCTGTGAGTTAAACAGGATGATTCCTGCTTTCTGAGAGGTAAACAGGATGATTCCTGTTCTCTGACAGTTAAAGAGGAAGATTCCTGTTGCCTGAGAGTTAAACAGGATGATTTCTGCTTTCTAAAAGTTAAACAGGATTATTCCTGATCTCTGAGAGTTAAACAGGAAGATTCCTGTTCTCTTAGAATTAAAAAGAATGATTCCTGCTCTCTGAGAGTTCAACAGGATGATTTCTGCTCTCTCAGGTAAACAGGATGATTTCTCCTTTCTGAGAGTGAAACAGGATGATTCCTGTTCTCTGAGAGTTAAACAGGAAGATTCCTGTTCTCTGAGAGTTAAACAGGAAGATTCCTGTTCTCTGAGAGTTAAACAGGAAGGTTCCTGTTCTCTGAGAGTTAAACAGGGTGATTCCTGCTCTCTGAGAGTTAAACAGGAAGATTCCTATTCCCTGACAGTTAAACAGGATGATTTCTGCTTTCTGAGAGTTAAACAGGATGATTCCTGTTCTCTGAGAGTTATACAGGAAGATTCCTGTTCTCTGGGAGTTAAACGGGATGATTTCTCCTTTCTGAGAGTTAAACAGAATGATTCCTGTTCTCTGAGAGTTAAACAGGAAGATTCCTGTTCTCTCAGAGTTAAACAGGATGATTCCTTTTCTCTGAGAGTTAAACAGGAAGATTCTTGTTCTCTGAGAGTTAAACAGGAAGGTTCCTGTTCTCTGAGAGTTAAACAGGGTGATTCCTGCTCTCTGAGAGTTAAACAGGATGATTCCTGCTCTCTGAGAGTTAAACATGATAATTCCTGCTTTCTGTGAGTTAAAAAGGATGATTCGTGTTCTCTGAGAGTTAAACAGGAAGATTCCTGTTCTCGGAGACTTAAACAGGGTGATTTCTGCTTTCTGAGAGTTAAACAGGATGATTCCTGTTCTCTGAGAGTTAAACAGGATGATTCCTGTTCTCTGAGAGTTAAACAGGATATTTCCTGTTCTCTGAGATTTAAACACGATAATTCCTGTTCTCTGAGAGTTTAACAGGAAGATTCCTGTTCTCGGAGACTTAAACAGGATGATTTCTGCTTTCTGAGAGTTAAACAGGAAGATTCCTGTTCTCGGAGAGTTAAACAGGAGGATTCCGGCTCTCTGAGGGTTAAACAGGAATATTCCTGTTCCCTGAGTGTTAAACAGGATGATTTCTGCTTTCTGAGAGTTAAACAGGATGATTCCTGTTCTCGGAGAGTTAAACAGGATCATTCCTGCTCTCTGTGAGTTAAACAGGATGATTCCTGTACTCGGAGAGTTAAACAGGATCATTCCTGCTCTCTGAGAGCTCAACAGGATGATTCCTGTTCTCTGATAGTTAAACAGGAAGATTCCTGTTCTCTGAGAGTTATTCAGGAAGATTCCTGTTCTCTGAGAGTTAAACAGGATGATTCCTGTTCTCTGAGAGTTAAACAGGAAGATTCCTATTCCATGACAGTTAAACAGGATCATTCCTGCTCTCTGAGAGCTCAAGAGGATGATTCCTGTTCTCTGATAGTTAAACAGGAAGATTCCTGTTCTCTGAGAGTTAAACAGGAAGATTCCTGTTCTCTGAGAGTAAAACAGGAAGGTTCCTGTTCTCTGAGAGTTAAACAGGGTGATTCCTGCTCTCTGAGAGTTAAACAGGATGATTCCTGCTCTCTGAGAGTTAAACATGATAATTCCTGCTTTCTGTGAGTTAAAAAGGATGATTCGTGTTCTCTGAGAGTTAAACAGGAAGATTCCTGTTCTCGGAGAGTTAAACAGGGTGATTTCTGCTTTCTGAGAGTTAAACAGGATGATTCCTGTTCTCTGAGAGTTAAACAGGATGATTCCTGTTCTCTGAGAGTTTAACAGGAAGATTCCTGTTCTCGGAGACTTAAACAGGATGATTTCTGCTTTCTGAGAGTTAAACAGGAAGATTCCTGTTCTCGGAGAGTTAAACAGGAGGATTCCGGCTCTCTGAGGGTTAAACAGGAATATTCCTGTTCCCTGAGTGTTAAACAGGATGATTTCTGCTTTCTGAGAGTTAAACAGGATGATTCCTGTTCTCGGAGAGTTAAACAGGATCATTCCTGCTCTCTGTGAGTTAAACAGGATGATTCCTGTACTCGGAGAGCTAAACAGGATCATTCCTGCTCTCTGAGAGCTCAACAGGATGATTCCTGTTCTCTGATAGTTAAACAGGAAGATTCCTGTTCTCTGAGAGTTAAACAGGAAGATTCCTGTTCTCTGAGAGTTAAACAGGATGATTCCTGTTCTCTGAGAGTTAAACAGGAAGATTCCTATTCCCTGACAGTTAAACAGGATGATTTCTGCTTTCTGAGAGTTAAACAGGATGATTCCTGTTCTCTGAGAGTTATACAGGAAGATTCCTGTTCTCTGGGAGTTAAACGGGATGATTTCTCCTTTCTGAGAGTTAAACAGAATGATTCCTGTTCTCTGAGAGTTAAACAGGAAGATTCCTGTTCTCTGAGAGTTAAACAGGATGATTCCTTTTCTCTGAGAGTTAAACAGGAAGATTCCTGTTCTCTGAGAGTTAAACAGGAAGGTTCCTGTTCTCTGAGAGTTAAACAGGGTGATTCCTGCTCTCTGAGAGTTAAACAGGATGATTCCTGCTCTCTGAGAGTTAAACATGATAATTCCTGCTTTCTGTGAGTTAAAAAGGATGATTCGTGTTCTCTGAGAGTTAAACAGGAAGATTCCTGTTCTCGGAGACTTAAACAGGGTGATTTCTGCTTTCTGAGAGTTAAACAGGATGATTCCTGTTCTCTGAGAGTTAAACAGGATGATTCCTGTTCTCTGAGAGTTAAACAGGATATTTCCTGTTCTCTGAGATTTAAACAGGATAATTCCTGTTCTCTGAGAGTTTAACAGGAAGATTCCTGTTCTCGGAGACTTAAACAGGATGATTTCTGCTTTCTGAGAGTTAAACAGGAAGATTCCTGTTCTCGGAGAGTTAAACAGGAGGATTCTGGCTCTCTGAGGGTTAAACAGGAATATTCCTGTTCCCTGAGTGTTAAACAGGATGATTTCTGCTTTCTGAGAGTTAAACAGGATGATTCCTGTTCTCGGAGAGTTAAACAGGATCATTCCTGCTCTCTGAGAGCTCAACAGGATGATTCCTGTTCTCTGATAGTTAAACAGGAAGATTCCTGTTCTCTGAGAGTTAAACAGGAAGATTCCTGTTCTCTGAGAGTTAAACAGGAAGATTCCTATTCCCTGACAGTTAAACAGGATGATTTCTGCTTTCTGAGAGTTAAACAGGATGATTCCTGTTCTCTGAGAGTTATACAGGAAGATTCCTGTTCTCTGGGAGTTAAACGGGATGATTTCTCCTTTCTGAGAGTTAAACAGAATGATTCCTGTTCTCTGAGAGTTAAACAGGAAGATTCCTGTTCTCTGAGAGTTAAACAGGATGATTCCTGTTCTCTGACAGTTAAACAGGATGATTTCTGCTTTCTGAGAGTTAAACAGGAAGATTCCTGTTCTCGGAGATTTAAACAGGATGATTCCTGCTCTCTGAGAGTTAAACAGCATGATTCCTGTCCTCAGAGAGTTAAACAGGATCATAGCTGCTCTCTGAGACCTCAACAGGATGATTCCTGTTCTCTGATAGTTAAACAGGAAGATTCCTGTTCTCTGAGAGTTAAACAGGAAGATTCCTGTTCTCTGAGAGTTAAACAGGAAGATTCCTGTTCTCTGAGAGTTAAACAGGAAGATTCTGTTCTGAAGTTAAACAGGAAGGTTCCTGTTCTCTGAGAGTTAAACAGGGTGATTCCTGCTCTCTGAGAGTTAAACAGGATGATTCCTGCTCTCTGAGAGTTAAACACGATGATTTCTGCTTTCTGTGAGTTAAAAAGGATGATTCGTGTTGTCTGAGAGTTAAACAGGAAGATTCCTGTTCCCTGAGAGTTAAACACGATGATTTCTGCTTTCTGAGAGTTAAACAGGATGATTCCTGCTCTCTGAGAGTTAAACAGGATGATTTCTGCTTTTTGAGAGTTAAACAGGAAGATTCCTGTTCTCTGAGAGTTAAACAGGAAGATACATGCTCTCTGAGTGTTAAACAGGATGATTCCTGCCCTCTGAGAGTTAAACATGATGATTCCTGCTTTCTGAGAGGTAAACAGGATGATTCCTGTTCTCTGACAGTTAAAGAGGAAGATTCCTGTTGCCTGAGAGTTAAACAGGATGATTTCTGCTTTCTAAAAGTTAAACAGGATGATTCCTGATCTCTCAGAGTTAAACAGGAAGATTCCTGTTCTCTTAGAATTAAACAGGATGATTCCTGCTCTCTGAGAGTTAAACAGGATGATTTCTGCTCTCTGAGGTAAACAGGATGATTTCTCCTTTCTGAGAGTGAAACAGGATGATTCCTGTTCCCTGAGAGTTAAAGATGATGATTTCTGCTTTCTGAGAGTTAAACAGGAAGATTCCTGTTCCCTGAGAGTTAAACAGGATGATTTCTGCTTTCTGAGAGTTAAACAGGATGATTCCAGATCTCTGAGAATTAAACAGGAAGATTCCTGTTCTCTGAGAGTTAAACAGAATGATTCCTGCTCTCTGAGAGTTAAACAGGATGATTTCTGCTTTCTGAGAGTTAAACAGGAAGATTCCTGTTCTCTGAGAGTTAAACACAATGATTCCTGTATACTGAGAGATAAACAGGGTGATTCCTGATCTCTGTGAGTTAAACAGGATGATTCCTGATCTCTGAGAGTTAAACAGGATGATGTCTGCTTTCTGAGAGTTAAACAGGATGATTCCTGTTCTCTGAGAGTTAAACGGGAAGATTCCTGCTCTCTGAGAGTTAAACAGGAGGGCAGGTCCTATGAGGAGAGGTTGAAGGATTTGAGGTTGTTTTCGTTAGAAAGGAGGCGGCTAAGAGGGGATCTTATTGAAGCATATAAGATGATTAGAGGTTTAGATAGGGTGGACAGTGATAGCCTTTTTCCTAGGATGGAGAAAGCTAGCACGAGGGGACACAGCTTTAAATTAAGGGGTATGAGTTATAGGACGGATATCAGAGGTAGGTTCTTTACTCAAAGAGTGATTAGGGAGTGGAATGCCCTGCCTGCAGCTGTTGTAGATGCGCCAAGTTTGGTGGCGTTTAAGAGGTTAGTTGATAAGTATATGGAAGAGAAGGGAATGGTTTAGTTAGGAGGGGCATTGCTTTTTATTTTGGTCGGCACAACATCGAAGGCCGAAGGGCCTGTTCTGTGCTGTATTGTTCTATGTTCTATGTTCTATGTTCTATTCCTGCTCTCTGAGAGTTGAACAGGATGATTCCTGCCCTGAGAGTTAAACAGGAAGATTCCTGTTCTCTGACAGTTAAAGAGGAAGATTCCTGTTCCTTAGAGTTAAACAGGATGATTTCTGCTTTCTAAAAGTTAAACAGGATGATTCCTGATCTCTGAGAGTTAAACAGGAAGATTCCTGTTCTCTTAGAATTAAACAGGATGATTCCTGCTCTCTGAGAGTTAAACACGATGATTTCTGCTCTCTGAGGTAAACAGGATGATTTCTGCTTTCTGAGAGTGAAACAGGATGATTACTGTTCCCTGAGAGTTAAAGACGATGATTTCTGCTTTCTGAGAGTTAAACAGGAAGATTCCTGTTCTCTGAGAGTTATACACGATGATTCCTGCTCTCTGAGAGTTGAACAGGACGTTTCCTGCTCTCTGAGAGTTAAACGGGATAATTCCTGTATACTGAGAGATAAACAGGGTGATTCCTACTCTCTGAGAGTTAAACAGGTTGATTCCTGCTTTCTGAGAGTTAAACAGGATGATTTCTGCTTTCTGAGAGTTGAACAGGATGATTCCTGCTCTCTGACAGTTAAAGAGGTAGAATCCTGTCCTCTGAGAGTTAAACAGGATGATTTCTGCTTTTTGAGAGTTAAACAGGATGATTCCTGTTCCCTGAGAGTTAAACAGGATGATTTCTGCTTTCTAAAAGTTAAACAGGATGATTCCTGATCTCTGAGAGTTAAACAGGAAGATTCCTGTTCTCTTAGAATTAAACAGGATGATTCCTGCTCTCTGAGGTAAACAGGATGATTTCTGCTTTCTGAGAGTGAAACAGGATGATTCCTGTTCTCTGAGACTTAACGAGGAAGATTCCTGTTCCCTGAGAGTTAAACAGGATGATTTCTGCTTTCTGAGAGTTAAACAGGATGATTCCTGTTCTCTGAGAGTTAAACAGGATGATTTCTCCTTTCTGAGAGTTAAACAGGAGGATTCCTGTTCTCTGAGACTTAACCAGGATGATTCCTGTTCTCTGAGAGTTAAACAGGATGATTTCTGCTTTCTGAGAGTTAAACAGGAAGATTCCTGTTCTCTGAGAGTTAAACAGGATGATTCCTGCCCTCTGTGAGTTAAACAGGATGATTCCTGCTTTCTGAGAGGTAAACAGGATGATTCCTGTTCTCTGACAGTTAAAGAGGAAGATTCCTGTTGCCTGAGAGTTAAACAGGATGATTTCTGCTTTCTAAAAGTTAAACAGGATTATTCCTGATCTCTGAGAGTTAAACAGGAAGATTCCTGTTCTCTTAGAATTAAAAAGAATGATTCCTGCTCTCTGAGAGTTCAACAGGATGATTTCTGCTCTCTCAGGTAAACAGGATGATTTCTCCTTTCTGAGAGTGAAACAGGATGATTCCTGTTCTCTGAGAGTTAAACAGGAAGATTCCTGTTCTCTGAGAGTTAAACAGGAAGATTCCTGTTCTCTGAGAGTTAAACAGGAAGGTTCCTGTTCTCTGAGAGTTAAACAGGGTGATTCCTGCTCTCTGAGAGTTAAACAGGAAGATTCCTATTCCCTGACAGTTAAACAGGATGATTTCTGCTTTCTGAGAGTTAAACAGGATGATTCCTGTTCTCTGAGAGTTATACAGGAAGATTCCTGTTCTCTGGGAGTTAAACGGGATGATTTCTCCTTTCTGAGAGTTAAACAGAATGATTCCTGTTCTCTGAGAGTTAAACAGGAAGATTCCTGTTCTCTGAGAGTTAAACAGGATGATTCCTGTTCTCTGACAGTTAAACAGGATGATTTCTGCTTTCTGAGAGTTAAACAGGATGATTCCTGTTCTCTGCGAGTTAAACACGATGAATCCTGTTCTCCGAGAGTTAAACGCGATGATTCCTGTTCTCTGAGAGTTAAACAGGTAGATTCCTGTTCTCCTAGAGTTAAACAGGAAGATTTCTGCTTTCTGAGAGTTAAACAGGAAGATTCCTGTTCTCGGAGATTTAAACAGGATGATTCCTGCTCTCTGAGAGTTAAACAGCATGATTCCTGTCCTCAGAGAGTTAAACAGGATCATAGCTGCTCTCTGAGACCTCAACAGGATGATTCCTGTTCTCTGATAGTTAAACAGGAAGATTCCTGTTCTCTGAGAGTTAAACAGGAAGATTCCTGTTCTCTGAGAGTTAATCAGGAAGATTCCTGTTCTCTGAGATTTAAACAGGAAGGTTCCTGTTCTCTGAGAGTTAAACAGGGTGATTCCTGCTCTCTGAGAGTTAAACAGGATGATTCCTGCTCTCTGAGAGTTAAACACGATGATTTCTGCTTTCTGTGAGTTAAAAAGGATGATTCGTGTTGTCTGAGAGTTAAACAGGAAGATTCCTGTTCCCTGAGAGTTAAACACGATGATTTCTGCTTTCTGAGAGTTAAACAGGATGATTCCTGCTCTCTGAGAGTTAAACAGGATGATTTCTGCTTTTTGAGAGTTAAACAGGAAGAATCCTGTTCTCTGAGAGTTAAACAGGAAGATACATGCTCTCTGAGTGTTAAACAGGATGATTCCTGCCCTCTGAGAGTTAAACATGATGATTCCTGCTTTCTGAGAGGTAAACAGGATGATTCCTGTTCTCTGACAGTTAAAGAGGAAGATTCCTGTTGCCTGAGAGTTAAACAGGATGATTTCTGCTTTCTAAAAGTTAAACAGGATGATTCCTGATCTCTCAGAGTTAAACAGGAAGATTCCTGTTCTCTTAGAATTAAACAGGATGATTCCTGCTCTCTGAGAGTTAAACAGGATGATTTCTGCTCTCTGAGGTAAACAGGATGATTCTGAGAGTGAAACAGGATGATTCCTGTTCCCTGAGAGTTAAAGATGATGATTTCTGCTTTCTGAGAGTTAAACAGGAAGATTCCTGTTCCCTGAGAGTTAAACAGGATGATTTCTGCTTTCTGAGAGTTAAACAGGATGATTCCAGATCTCTGAGAATTAAACAGGAAGATTCCTGTTCTCTGAGAGTTAAACAGAATGATTCCTGCTCTCTGAGAGTTAAACAGGATGATTTCTGCTTTCTGAGAGTTAAACAGGAAGATTCCTGTTCTCTGAGAGTTAAACACAATGATTCCTGTATAGTGAGAGATAAACAGGGTGATTCCTGATCTCTGTGAGTTAAACAGGATGATTCCTGATCTCTGAGATTTAAACAGGATGATGTCTGCTTTCTGAGAGTTAAACAGGATGATTCCTGTTCTCTGAGAGTTAAACGGGAAGATTCCTGCTCTCTGAGAGTTAAACAGGAGGGCAGGTCCTATGAGGAGAGGTTGAAGGATTTGAGGTTGTTTTCGTTAGAAAGGAGGCGGCTAAGAGGGGATCTTATTGAAGCATATAAGATGATTAGAGGTTTAGATAGGGTGGACAGTGATAGCCTTTTTCCTAGGATGGAGAAAGCTAGCACGAGGGGACACAGCTTTAAATTAAGGGGTATGAGTTATAGGACGGATATCAGAGGTAGGTTCTTTACTCAAAGAGTGATTAGGGAGTGGAATGCCCTGCCTGCAGCTGTTGTAGATGCGCCAAGTTTGGTGGCGTTTAAGAGGTTAGTTGATAAGTATATGGAAGAGAAGGGAATGGTTTAGTTAGGAGGGGCATTGCTTTTTATTTTGGTTGGCACAACATCGAAGGCCGAAGGGACTGTTCTGTGCTGTATTGTTCTATGTTCTATGTTCTATGTTCTATTCCTGCTCTCTGAGAGTTGAACAGGATGATTCCTGCCCTGAGAGTTAAACAGGAAGATTCCTGTTCTCTGACAGTTAAAGAGGAAGATTCCTGTTCCTTAGAGTTAAACAGGATGATTTCTGCTTTCTAAAAGTTAAACAGGATGATTCCTGATCTCTGAGAGTTAAACAGGAAGATTCCTGTTCTTTTAGAATTAAACAGGATGATTCCTGCTCTCTGAGAGTTAAACACGATGATTTCTGCTCTCTGAGAGTGAAACAGGATGATTCCTGTTCCCTGAGAGTTAAAGACGATGATTTCTGCTTTCTGAGAGTTAAACAGGAAGATTCCTGTTCTCTGAGAGTTAAACACGATGATTCCTGCTCTCTGAGAGTTGAACAGGACGTTTCCTGCTCTCTGAGAGTTAAACAGGATAATTCCTGTATACTGAGAGATAAACAGGGTGATTCCTACTCTCTGAGAGTTAAACAGGTTGATTCCTGCTTTCTGAGAGTTAAACAGGATGATTTCTGCTTTCTGAGAGTTGAACAGGATGATTCCTGCTCTCTGACAGTTAAAGAGGTAGAATCCTGTCCTCTGAGAGTTAAACAGGATGATTTCTGCTTTTTGAGAGTTAAACAGGATGATTCCTGTTCCCTGAGAGTTAAACAGGATGATTTCTGCTTTCTAAAAGTTAAACAGGATGATTCCTGATCTCTGAGAGTTAAACAGGAAGATTCCTGTTCTCTTAGAATTCAACAGGATGATTCCTGCTCTCTGAGGTAAACAGGATGATTTCTGCTTTCTGAGAGTGAAAAAGGATGATTCCTGTTCTCTGAGACTTAACGAGGAAGATTCCTGTTCCCTGAGAGTTAAACAGGATGATTTCTCCTTTCTGAGAGTTAAACAGGAAGATTCCTGTTCTCTGAGAGTTAAACAGGATGATTCCTGCTCTCTGAGAGTTAAACAGGATGATTTCTGCTTTCTGAGAGTTAAACAGGAAGATTCCTGTTCTCTGAGAGTTAAACAGGATGATTCCTGCTCTCTGTGAGTTAAACAGGATGATTCCTGCTTTCTGAGAGGTAAACAGGATGATTCCTGTTCTCTGACAGTTAAAGAGGAAGATTCCTGTTGCCTGAGAGTTAAACAGGATGATTTCTGCTTTCTGAAAGTTAAACAGGATGATTCCTGATCTCTGAGAGTTAAACAGGAAGATTCCTGTTCTCTTAGAATTAAACAGGATGATTCCTGCTCTCTGAGAGTTAAACAGGATGATTTCTGCTCTCTGAGGTAAACAGGATGATTTCTCCTTTCTGAGAGTGAAACAGGATGATTCCTGTTCTCTGAGAGTTAAACAGGATGATTCCTGTTTCTGAGAGTTAAACAGGAAGATTCCTGTTCTCTGAGAGTTAAACAGGAAGGTTCTGTTCTCTGAGAGTTAAACAGGGTGATTCCTGCTCTCTGAGAGTAAACAGGAAGATTCCTGTTCCCTGAGAGTTAAACAGGATGATTTCTGCTTTCTGAGAGTTAAACAGGATGATTCCTGTTCTCTGAGAGTTATACAGGAAGATTCCTGTTCTCTGGGAGTTAAACGGGATGATTTCTCCTTTCTGAGAGTTAAACAGAATGATTCCTGTTCTCTGAGAGTTAAACAGGAAGATTCCTGTTCTCTGAGAGTTAAACAGGATGATTCCTGTCTCTGAGAGTTAAACAGGATGATTTCTGCTTTCTGAGAGTTAAACAGGATGATTCCTGTTCTCTGAGAGTTAAACACGATGATTCCTGTTCTCCGAGAGTTAAACGCGATGATTCCTGTTCTCTGAGAGTTAAACAGGTAGATTCCTGTTCTCTGAGAGTTAAACAGGAAGATTTCTGCTTTCTGAGAGTTAAACAGGATGATTCCTGCTCTCTGAGAGTTAAACAGGAAGGTTCCTGTTCTCTGAGATTTAAACAGGGTGATTCCTGCTCTCTGAGAGTTAAACAGGAAGATTCCTGCTCTCTGAGAGTTAAACAGGATGATTTCTGCTTTCTGAGAGTTAAACAGGAAGATTCCTGTTCTCTGAGAGTTAAACAGGAAGATTCCTGCTGTCTGACAGTTAAAGAGGAAGATTCCTGTTCCTTAGAGTTAAACAAGATGATTCCTGCCCTGAGAGTTAAACAGGAAGATTCCTGTTCTCTGACAGTTAAAGAGGAAGATTCCTGTTCCTTAGAGTTAAACAGGATGATTTGTGCTTTCTAAAAGTTAAAAAGGATGATTCCTGATCTCTGAGAGTTAAACAGGAAGATTCCTGTTCTCTTAGAATTAAACAGGATGATTCCTGCTCTCTGAGAGTTAAACACGATGATTTCTGCTCTCTGAGGTAAACAGGATGATTTCTGCTTTCTGAGAGTGAAACAGGATGATTCCTGTTCCCTGAGAGTTAAAGACGATGATTTCTGCTTTCTGAGAGTTAAACAGGAAGATTCCTGTTCTCTGAGAGTTAAACACGATGATTCCTGCTCTCTGAGAGTTGAACAGGACGTTTCCTGCTCTCTGAGAGTTAAACAGGATAATTCCTGTATACTGAGAGATAAACAGGGTGATTCCTGCTCTCTGAGAGTTAAACAGGTTGATTCCTGCTTTCTGAGAGTTAAACAGGATGATTTCTGCTTTCTGAGAGTTGAACAGGATGATTCCTGCTCTCTGACAGTTAAAGAGGTAGAATCCTGTCCTCTGAGAGTTAAACAGGATGATTTCTGCTTTTTGAGAGTTAAACAGGATGATTCCTGTTCCCTGAGAGTTAAACAGGATGATTTCTGCTTTCTAAAAGTTAAACAGGATGATTCCTGATCTCTGAGAGTTAAACAGGAAGATTCCTGTTCTCTTAGAATTAAACAGGATGATTCCTGCTCTCTGAGGTAAACAGGATGATTTCTGCTTTCTGAGAGTGAAACAGGATGATTCCTGTTCTCTGAGACTTAACGAGGAAGATTCCTGTTCCCTGAGAGTTAAACAGGATGATTTCTCCTTTCTGAGAGTTAAACAGGAGGATTCCTGTTCTCTGAGACTTAACCAGGATGATTCCTGTTCTCTGAGAGTTAAACAGGATGATTTCTGCTTTCTGAGAGTTAAACAGGAAGATTCCTGTTCTCTGAGAGTTAAACAGGATGATTCCTGCCCTCTGTGAGTTAAACAGGATGATTCCTGCTTTCTGAGAGGTAAACAGGATGATTCCTGTTCTCTGACAGTTAAAGAGGAAGATTCCTGTTGCCTGAGAGTTAAACAGGATGATTTCTGCTTTCTAAAAGTTAAACAGGATTATTCCTGATCTCTGAGAGTTAAACAGGAAGATTCCTGTTCTCTTAGAATTAAAAAGAATGATTCCTGCTCTCTGAGAGTTCAACAGGATGATTTCTGCTCTCTCAGGTAAACAGGATGATTTCTCCTTTCTGAGAGTGAAACAGGATGATTCCTGTTCTCTGAGAGTTAAACAGGAAGATTCCTGTTCTCTGAGAGTTAAACAGGAAGATTCCTGTTCTCTGAGAGTTAAACAGGAAGGTTCCTGTTCTCTGAGAGTTAAACAGGGTGATTCCTGCTCTCTGAGAGTTAAACAGGAAGATTCCTATTCCCTGACAGTTAAACAGGATGATTTCTGCTTTCTGAGAGTTAAACAGGATGATTCCTGTTCTCTGAGAGTTATACAGGAAGATTCCTGTTCTCTGGGAGTTAAACGGGATGATTTCTCCTTTCTGAGAATTAAACAGAATGATTCCTGTTCTCTGAGAGTTAAACAGGAAGATTCCTGTTCTCTGAGAGTTAAACAGGATGATTCCTGTTCTCTGACAGTTAAACAGGATGATTTCTGCTTTCTGAGAGTTAAACAGGATGATTCCTGTTCTCTGCGAGTTAAACACGATGAATCCTGTTCTCCGAGAGTTAAACGCGATGATTCCTGTTCTCTGAGAGTTAAACAGGTAGATTCCTGTTCTCCTAGAGTTAAACAGGAAGATTTCTGCTTTCTGAGAGTTAAACAGGAAGATTCCTGTTCTCGGAGATTTAAACAGGATGATTCCTGCTCTCTGAGAGTTAAACAGCATGATTCCTGTCCTCAGAGAGTTAAACAGGATCATAGCTGCTCTCTGAGACCTCAACAGGATGATTCCTGTTCTCTGATAGTTAAACAGGAAGATTCCTGTTCTCTGAGAGTTAAACAGGAAGATTCCTGTTCTCTGAGAGTTAATCAGGAAGATTCCTGTTCTCTGAGATTTAAACAGGAAGGTTCCTGTTCTCTGAGAGTTAAACAGGGTGATTCCTGCTCTCTGAGAGTTAAACAGGATGATTCCTGCTCTCTGAGAGTTAAACACGATGATTTCTGCTTTCTGTGAGTTAAAAAGGATGATTCGTGTTGTCTGAGAGTTAAACAGGAAGATTCCTGTTCCCTGAGAGTTAAACACGATGATTTCTGCTTTCTGAGAGTTAAACAGGATGATTCCTGCTCTCTGAGAGTTAAACAGGATGATTTCTGCTTTTTGAGAGTTAAACAGGAAGAATCCTGTTCTCTGAGAGTTAAACAGGAAGATACATGCTCTCTGAGTGTTAAACAGGATGATTCCTGCCCTCTGAGAGTTAAACATGATGATTCCTGCTTTCTGAGAGGTAAACAGGATGATTCCTGTTCTCTGACAGTTAAAGAGGAAGATTCCTGTTGCCTGAGAGTTAAACAGGATGATTTCTGCTTTCTAAAAGTTAAACAGGATGATTCCTGATCTCTGAGAGTTAAACAGGAAGATTCCTGTTCTCTTAGAATTAAACAGGATGATTCCTGCTCTCTGAGAGTTAAACAGGATGATTTCTGCTCTCTGAGGTAAACAGGATGATTTCTCCTTTCTGAGAGTGAAACAGGATGATTCCTGTTCCCTGAGAGTTAAAGATGATGATTTCTGCTTTCTGAGAGTTAAACAGGAAGATTCCTGTTCCCTGAGAGTTAAACAGGATGATTTCTGCTTTCTGAGAGTTAAACAGGATGATTCCAGATCTCTGAGAATTAAACAGGAAGATTCCTGTTCTCTGAGAGTTAAACAGAATGATTCCTGCTCTCTGAGAGTTAAACAGGATGATTTCTGCTTTCTGAGAGTTAAACAGGAAGATTCCTGTTCTCTGAGAGTTAAACACAATGATTCCTGTATACTGAGAGATAAACAGGATGATGTCTGCTTTCTGAGAGTTAAACAGGATGATTCCTGTTCTCTGAGAGTTAAACGGGAAGATTCCTGCTCTCTGAGAGTTAAACAGGAGGGCAGGTCCTATGAGGAGAGGTTGAAGGATTTGAGGTTGTTTTCGTTAGAAAGGAGGCGGCTAAGAGGGGATCTTATTGAAGCATATAAGATGATTAGAGGTTTAGATAGGGTGGACAGTGATAGCCTTTTTCCTAGGATGGAGAAAGCTAGCACGAGGGGACACAGCTTTAAATTAAGGGGTATGAGTTATAGGACGGATATCAGAGGTAGGTTCTTTACTCAAAGAGTGATTAGGGAGTGGAATGCCCTGCCTGCAGCTGTTGTAGATGCGCCAAGTTTGGTGGCGTTTAAGAGGTTAGTTGATAAGTATATGGAAGAGAAGGGAATGGTTTAGTTAGGAGGGGCATTGCTTTTTATTTTGGTTGGCACAACATCGAAGGCCGAAGGGACTGTTCTGTGCTGTATTGTTCTATGTTCTATGTTCTATGTTCTATTCCTGCTCTCTGAGAGTTGAACAGGATGATTCCTGCCCTGAGAGTTAAACAGGAAGATTCCTGTTCTCTGACAGTTAAAGAGGAAGATTCCTGTTCCTTAGAGTTAAACAGGATGATTTCTGCTTTCTAAAAGTTAAACAGGATGATTCCTGATCTCTGAGAGTTAAACAGGAAGATTCCTGTTCTCTTAGAATTAAACAGGATGATTCCTGCTCTCTGAGAGTTAAACACGATGATTTCTGCTCTCTGAGGTAAACAGGATGATTTCTGCTTTCTGAGAGTGAAACAGGATGATTCCTGTTCCCTGAGAGTTAAAGACGATGATTTCTGCTTTCTGAGAGTTAAACAGGAAGATTCCTGTTCTCTGAGAGTTAAACACGATGATTCCTGCTCTCTGAGAGTTGAACAGGACGTTTCCTGCTCTCTGAGAGTTAAACAGGATAATTCCTGTATACTGAGAGATAAACAGGGTGATTCCTACTCTCTGAGAGTTAAACAGGTTGATTCCTGCTTTCTGAGAGTTAAACAGGATGATTTCTGCTTTCTGAGAGTTGAACAGGATGATTCCTGCTCTCTGACAGTTAAAGAGGTAGAATCCTGTCCTCTGAGAGTTAAACAGGATGATTTCTGCTATTTGAGAGTTAAACAGGATGATTCCCAGGATGATTTCTGCTTTCTAAAAGTTAAACAGGATGATTCCTGATCTCTGAGAGTTAAAGAGGAAGATTCCTGTTCTCTTCGAATTAAACAGGATGATTCCTGCTCTCTGAGAGTTAAACAGGATGATTTCTGCTCTCTGAGGTAAACAGGATGATTTCTCCTTTCTGAGAGTTAAACAGGATGATTCCTGTTCTCTGAGAGTTAAAGACGATGATTTCTGCTTTCTGAGAGTTAAACAGGAAGATTCCTGTTCCCTGAGAGTTAAACAGGATGATTTCTGCTTTCTGAGAGTTAAACAGGATGATTCCAGATCTCTGAGAATTAAACAGGATGATTTCTGCTTTCTGAGAGTTAAACAGGGTGATTCCTGCTCTCTGAGAGTTAAACAGGGTGAATCCTGCTCTCTGAGAGTTAAACAGGATGATTTATGCTTTCTGAGAGATACGCAGGATGATTCCTGTTCTCTGAGAGTTAAAGAGGAAGATTCCTGTTCCCTGAGAGTTAAACAGGATGATTTCTGCTTTCTGAGAGTTAAACAGGATGATTCCAGGTCTCTGAGAGTTAAACAGGATGATTTCTCCTTTCTGAGAGTTAAACAGGAAGATTCCTGTTCTCTGAGAGTTAAACAGGATGATTCCTGCTCTCTGAGAGTTAAACAGGATGATTTCTGCTTTTTGAGATTTAAACAGGAAGATTCCTGTTCTCTGAGAGTTAAACAGGAAGATACATGCTCTCTGAGTGTTAAACAGGATGATTCCTGCTCTCTGAGAGTTAAACATGATGATTCCTGCTTTCTGAGAGGTAAACAGGATGATTCCTGTTCTCTGACAGTTAAAGAGGAAGATTCCTGTTGCTCGGAGGGTTAAAACAGTATGATTCGCTTTCTAAAAGTTAAACAGGATGAGTCCTGATCTCTGAGAGTTTAACCAGGAAGATTCCTGTTCTTGAGAATTAAATGGATGCGATTCCTGCTCTCGGAGAGTTAAACAGGAGATTCTGCTCTCTGAGGTAAAACGATGATTTCTCCTTTCTGAGAGTGAAACAGGATGATTCCTGTTCTCTGAAGAGTTAAAGAACGATGATTCCTGTTCTCTGAGAGTTAAAGAGGAAGATTCCTGTTCCCTGAGAGTTAAACAGGATGATTTCTGCTTTCTGAGAGTTAAACAGGATGATTCCAGATCTCTGAGAGTTAAACGGGAAGACTCCTGTTCTCTGAGAGTTAAACAGAATGATTCCTGCTCTCTGAGAGTTAAACAGGATGATTTCTGCTTTCTGAGAGTTAAACAGGAAGATTCCTGTTCTCTGAGAGTTAAACACAATGATTCCTGTATAGTGAGAGATAAACAAGGTGATTCCTGATCTCTGTGAGTTAAACAGGATGATTCCTGATCTCTGAGATTTAAACAGGATGATGTCTGCTTTCTGAGAGTTAAACAGGATGATTCCTGTTCTCTGAGAGTTAAACGGGAAGATTCCTGCTCTCTGAGAGTTAAACAGGAGGGCAGGTCCTATGAGGAGAGGTCGAAGGATTTGAGGTTGTTTTCGTTAGAAAGGAGGCGGCTAAGAGGGGATCTTATTGAAGCATATAAGATGATTAGAGGTTTAGATAGGGTGGACAGTGATAGCCTTTTTCCTAGGATGGAGAAAGCTAGCACGAGGGAACACAGCTTTAAATTAAGGGGTATGAGTTATAGGACGGATATCAGAGGTAGGTTCTTTCCTCAAAGCGTGATTAGGGAGTGGAATGCCCTGCCTGCAGCTGTTGTAGATGCGCCAAGTTTGGTGGCGTTTAAGAGGTTAATGGATAAGTATATGGAAGAGAAGGGAATGGTTTAGTTTGGAAGGGCATTGCTTTTTATTTTGGTTGGCACAACATCGAAGGCCGAAGGGCCTGTTCTGTGCTGTAATGTTCTATGTTCTATGTTCTATGTTCTATTCCTGCTCTCTGAGAGTTGAACAGGATGATTCCTGCCCTGAGAGTTAAACAGGAAGATTCCTGTTCTCTGACAGTTAAAGAGGAAGATTCCTGTTCCTTAGAGTTAAACAGGATGATTTCTGCTTTCTAAAAGTTAAACAGGATGATTCCAGATCTCTGAGAGTTAAACAGGAAGATTCCTGTTCTCTGAGAGTGAAACAGGATGATTCCTGCTCTCTGAGCGTTAAACAGGATGATTTCTGCTTTCTGAGAGTTAAACAGGAAGATTCCTGTTCTCTGAGAGTTAAACACGATGATTCCTGCTCTCTGAGAGTTGAACAGGACGTTTCCTGCTCTCTGAGAGTTAAACAGGATAATTCCTGTATACTGAGAGATAAACAGGGTGAATCCTGATCTCTGTAGTTAAACAGGATGATCCCTCTATTCGGAGAATTAAACAGGATGATTCCTGATCTCTGAGAGTTAAACAGGGTCATTTCTGCTCTCTGAGAGTTTAACAGGATGATTCCTACTCTCTGAGAGTTAAACAGGTTGATTCCTGCTTTCTGAGAGTTAAACAGGATGATTTCTGCTTTCTGAGAGTTGAACCGGATGATTCCTGCTCTCTGACAGTTAAAGAGGTAGAATCCTGTCCTCTGAGAGTTAAACAGGATGATTGCTGCTTTTTGAGAGTTAAACAGGATGATTCCTGTTCCCTGAGAGTTAAACAGGATGATTTCTGCTTTCTAAAAGTTAAACAGGATGATTCCTGATCTCTGAGAGTTAAACAGGATGATTCCTGCTCTCTGAGGTAAACAGGATGATTTCTGCTTTCTGAGAGTGAAACAGGATGATTCCTGTTCTCTGACAGTTAAAGACGATGATTTCTGCTTTCTGAGAGTTACGCAGGATGATTCCTGTTCTCTGAGAGTTAAAGAGGAAGATTCCTGTTCCCTGAGAGTTAAACAGGATGATCTCTGCTTTCTGAGAGTTAAACAGGATGATTCCAGATCTCTGAGAGGTAAACAGGATGATTTCTCCTTTCTGAGAGTTAAACAGGAGGATTCCTGTTCTCTGAGACTTAACCAGGATGATTCCTGTTCTCTGAGAGTTAAACAGGATGATTTCTGCTTTCTGAGAGTTAAACAGGAAGATTCCTGTTCTCTGAGAGTTAAACAGGATGATTCCTGCCCTCTGTGAGTTAAACAGGATGATTCCTGCTTTCTGAGAGGTAAACAGGATGATTCCTGTTCTCTGACAGTTAAAGAGGAAGATTCCTGTTGCCTGAGAGTTAAACAGGATGATTTCTGCTTTCTAAAAGTTAAACAGGATGATTCCTGTTCTCTTAGAATTAAAAAGAATGATTCCTGCTCTCTGAGAGTTCAACAAGATGATTTCTGCTCTCTCAGGTAAACAGGATGAATTCTCCTTTCTGAGAGTGAAACAGGATGATTCCTGTTCTCTGAGAGTTAAAGACGATGATTTCTACTTTCTGAGAGTTAAACAGGAAGATTCCTGTTCTCTGAGAGTTAAACAGGATGATTTCTGCTTTCTGAGAGATACGCAGTATGATTCCTGTTCTCTGAGAGTTAAAGAGGAAGATTCCTGTTCCCTGAGAGTTAAACAGGATGATTTCTGCTTTCTGAGAGTTAAACAGGATGATTCCAGATCTCTGAGAGTTAAACAGGAAGACTCCTGTTCTCTGAGAGTTAAACAGAATGATTCCTGCTCTCTGAGAGTTAAACAGGATGATTTCTGCTTTCTGAGAGTTAAACAGGAAGATTCCTGTTCTCTGAGAGTTGAACAGGATGATTCCTGCTTTCTGAGAGGTAAACAGGATGATTCCTGTTCTCTGACAGTTAAAGAGGAAGATTCCTGTTGCCTGAGAGTTAAACAGGATGATTTCTGCTTTCTAAAAGTTAAACAGGATTATTCCTGATCTCTGAGAGTT
>JAGIQG010000492.1:5000-27012 GCA_024679065.1 Sphyrna mokarran
AACACAGGCAGCGTGGGTTTATCTAGAATGACAGGATAGTGTTGGTGTGGAGAAGTTTGTCCTTACCTGGAAATCAATGCAGTTTTGAAATGTGTTGAGGGTTTCAGCCTCTCCCCATTCAATCCTTCCCAACCTCTCTATCGAGGCTCCTTCTCACTTTCTACCCAGACCATTTGAGAGCCGGGTGCAGGGCAGATTGAAATGAACCAGACAGAAAGTTAGACAGAGAGATTCTTCCCAATAAGAAATGATCTTTGAACTAGAGGGCACAGCCTCAAAATAAGGGGAGGCAGTTTGGATCAGAGTTCAGGAGGAGCTTGTTCACTCAAACGGTAGTGAGAGTCTGGAATTCTCTGCCCGTTGAAATGGTGGAGGTGACCTCGCTGAGTAGATTTAACTCCCGGGGCGATAGGTTTCTGATAGACAAGGGAATGAAGGGTAAAGGGGAGAAAACGGGAAAGTGGAACTGATCCACTTCAGATCAGCCATGATCTTATTGAACGGCGGGGCAGGCTCGAGGGGCTGGATGGCCAACTCCTGCTCCTATTTCTTATGGCATTGAACCCGGGTCCCTGGTGCCGTGAGGAGTTATTCCTTCAAGTGGAAATCATGTAAATTTGAATCTGTGAAAAATATCCACAAATTATCAGTCAGGCATTTGCTGTTTCTTCCCAGTGTCCATTTGATGTGAACACAGCACTGAGATATTTCTGACAGAGTTGTCTCCTCACTAAGGTAACGTTCGGATAAGGCAGAGTAGATTCAGAAAGAATGTTCCCGATGGTGGGGGGAGTCTAGATCTCGGGGCCACAGTTTGAGGGTAAAGGGGAAATGTTTTCAGACTGAGATGGGGAGAAATCCCTTCATCCAGAGAGTGGGGAGTGTGTGGGATTCAGCAGCACAGAAAGTAGCTGAGGCCAAAACATTGTCTGATTCCCACTGGAAATGAGATGGAGCTCTCGGGGCGAATGTGGGATCAGGATATTGAATTTAATGATCAGAATGAATGGGGGAGGAGGCTGGAAGGGGCTGAATGGCCTCCTCCTGCTTTTAGTTTCTGTGTTTATAAATGATGAAAAGACAGAAGCAGTGGGAGTTCAATATGTGTGGATATTTCACAGCTGGGTTCACACCACACACACAGCAATGTCTGGGAGATTTTGGGAGTGCTACAAATGATGTTAAATGCAGTGTGCAGGGTCCCTTCATGTTGCAATGTTACTCCCAAACTGTCACCCCCACAGGCTCAACATTTCTGTGTAATGTCAATGAATCATAAACTCAAATGAGTTCAGGTTCAATGTTTAAAATAACCAGTCACTTTTCTGTGGCTGCTTTGGGGAATGTCAGTGGAATGTAGTTTCCAGTCAAGTGTGAAGAATTGTATTGGGGAATCATTGGAAGCAGTTTGCATTGAGAGCTTCCTGCATTCTGGAAATGTGTGGGATCTATGCAGAGATTGGAAATGGATGGATGAATAAAGAGGACAGTTCTTTGTTAATGACATTAGATTGTGACCTTTGAAGATTCCCCAGTTCCATGTGGTCAGAGACAGGAATGATTAAACAACATCCATCGTTCAAATTCTTCAGCTAAGTTTCAAAGTGAGTGAGAGACAGAATACACAAACTCTGAGACAGAGAGAGACACAAATGTATTCACAGCTTCAACTTCATATTGGAATCTGAGGGGATGGGATCATGGTTGAAATAAACATGTGTTCACACTGGGATGCTGAACAATTTGAGTTCTGTTTTTCTCTTAAAGTAAATTGAAAAATCTGCAATGACAAATTCCTTGGACAGAGCAGAGGGGGTTTTACTCTGTGTACTGTATTTGGGTTGGAAGTGTTTGATGAGCAGGGTGGTAGGTTGGCACAGTGGTTGGCACTGCTGCCTCACAGCACCAGGGGTTCAATTCCAGCCCTGGGTCACTGTCTGTACGGAGTTTCTCCCCGTGTCTGCGTGGGTTTCCTCCGGGTGCTCCTGTTTCCTCCCACAGTCCTCAGATGTTCGGTGAATTGGCCGTGCTAAATTGTCCCTGAGTGCGAAGGGATGTGAAGGATTGGGGGAATTAGCCTGGAAAATGCACTTTCCCCCATATCGTGTTATCCCCTTTGCCCCAAGTGTGAAATCTAACGGCCCCTCGGAAACATTCAATGTTTTGACCTCAACGACTTTCTGTGTGGGTGAATTCCACAGGCTGACCCCTCTCTGGGTGAAGAGATTTCTCCCCATCTCTGTCCTAAACCGTCTCCCCTGTATCCTCAGACTGTGACCCCTGGTTCTGGACACCCCCACCATCGGGATCATCCTTCTTGCATCCACCCTGTCTGGTCCTGTTGGAATTTTATTGATTTCGATGAGATCGCCCCCCTCACTCTTCTGAACTCCAGTGAATACAATCTGAACCCACTCAATCTCTCCTCAATCCCGCCATCCCAGGAATCCGTCTGGTAAACCTTCTCCGCGCTCCCTCTGGAGCAAGAACATCCTTCCTCAGATAAAGAGAGCCAAACTGTCCACAATATTGTGGCTATGGCCTCACCAAGGCCCTGTCTAATTGCAGCAAGAGCCTGTCCCTGGACTCCAATCCTCTCGCTATGAACATCCCATTTGCCTTTTTCCCTGCCTCCTGCCCCTGCATGCTCGCCTTCAGTGATTGGTGTGTGAGGGACCCCCGGCTCTCCTTGTACATTCCCCACTCCTAATTTCTGGTCATTCAGACAGGAATCTGCCTCCCCATTTTTGCTCTCAAAGTGGAGAAGCTCACATTTGCCACTTAATCCCTCCCTTTCCACCATTAGGATACTTCCCAAATCCAATCACTTTTCAGCAAATCTTTGCAGCGTCTGTTCCTAAACTCGCCTGTGACTCAGGGTCTAATTTTTCACTCTTGGTCCCTGTGAAGCGTCTCGGGACAATTCTGTTCAAGGTGCTACATCAATGCAAATTGTTGTTGTGTGTGTCTGAGTGTCAGCTTCCGTCCATGTCCAGGACACTGTGGGTAACAGAATGATTCACTCTGCTCTGTGACTCTACATCTCATGTGTGTCTCAGTGTCAGCTCTGAAACATGTATACTACAATCCCATCCTGTTTCTGTCTCTCTCTCTGTCTCTGTATCTCTCTCTCTCTCTGAAATTAGCTTGCCCCTTTCCGAAATAAGACTGATCACATTTCCCAAAGGGCTGGATTGATCCAATTTAAACAGCAAGCTGTCTGCAAATGATGATTTGTAAATGCTGGTGAGCTCAGTACACTTGGCACCTCAATGTTACAATAAGATAGAATCTGTATTCGGACAAATGTCACCCCAGAGGCTCCAAACTTCACCGCGTTAACATTCTGATCAAACACTAAAGCTTTCCAGAAAGCAAGGCTCACAAACCCAACCCCACTGTCCTTGTTTGATTCTCCCTGCTCTGTTCTGATTCTGGGACAGATTCCTGGTGTGAATCCTCCGCATGAACAGTCGTCCCAATCCCGTGTCGCTGTCCTGCTCCCAACCACGGCATCCGACTACGATAAGACTAGGTTGGGGGGAGTCCAGGACTTGGGGGGACATTGGACTTTTAGACAATGTTTAGTATTTTAGACATTCAGGAGTGAAATGGAGAAACACTTTGCCACACCAGGTGTGATATTAGTTTGGAACAATCCTCTGCAAACGACAATCGATGCTCAGACGTTTGTTAGTGTTTAAATCTGAGGGATTTTTCTTAGCCAAAGGTGCAAAGCGATATAGAATTCGATCACAGAGAGGCCACGATATCATTGAATGTGGGTTCTGGGGTGAATCCTCCTCTTCCTCTGGGTGACACAGGGGTTAGCGCTGCTGCCTCACAGCACCAGGACCCGGGTTCGATTCCCGGCTTGGGTCCACTGTCTGTGTGGAGATTGCACATTCTCCCCATGTCTGCGTGGGTTTCCTCCGGCTTCCTCCCACAGTCTGAAAGCTGTGCTGCTTAGGGTGCATTGGTCGTGCTAAATTCTCCCTCAGTGTACCCGAACAGGCACTGGAGTGGGGCAACTCGGGGATTTTCACAGTCACTTCATTGCAGTGTTAATGTCAGCTCCTTGTGACACTAATAAATAAACTCCTTTCAAAGTGAAATTAGGAAACATTTCTTCACACGGGGTGTGGTTAAAGTTTGGTTCTGTTTTCTGTAAATGAAGCCTCCCTATAACCCCCAGTCCCACCATCCTCTGATATCTGTTTTCCTTTAATCCTGGCTCCCTGAGCATCCCCAATTTTAATCCTTTCACCATTGGGAGCTGTCCCGTCAACTGTGTGAGTCCAACTCTGGAATTCCTTCCCGAAACTTTCCATCTTCATCCCTCCCTTTCCACCATTCAGACACTTCCTAAAAAAAAAACCCTTTTTGACCAGATCTTTGGGGCAGATCTTTTGTCCCTAAACTCACCTGTAATTTTCCACTCCAGGAAAAGGAGTGAAGCATCTGAGGATGTCTGTGTTCAAGGTGCTATATCAATGCAGGTTGTTGTTGTCTGAGTGTCAGCTTCTGTCAATGTCCAGGACCCTGCGGGTAACAGAGAATGATTCATTCCCCACTCACCCATTCCCATCAAACCAGGGGGCTCAACCCGGCTTCCCTCCAAATGAGGAGTTAACCTGGTGAAGCTCCCAAACGGGAGCAGGCAGCAGGGTGGGACCAGTAGTTAGCACTGCTGTCTCACAGCACCAGGGAGCCCGGTTCGAATCCGGCCTCGGGTGAGACTGTGGGTTTCCTCCGGGTGCTCCTGTTTCCTCTCTCAGCCCAAAGAAGTGCGAGTTCGGTGGATTGGCCGTGTTAAATTTCCCTTTAGTATGAGGGGGATTAGCAGGGGAAATACTTGTATTTAATTTATGATTTTAATTTGATTTATTATTGTCAGATGTATTTACTACGGTGAAAAGCACTGTTTGTTGTGAACTATATGACTGGGCATACCGTTCATAGAGAAGGAAATGTGAGATTGCACAATGTCGTGTCACAGTCACAGCGAGGGGACAGAAAGATCAACTTAATGCCAGGAAAATCCAGTCAAAGGGCTGACAGCAGCAGGGAAGAAGCTGTTCTTGACTCGGTTGGTGCGTGACCTCCGACTTCTGAACCTTTTTCCAGATGAAAGAAGGTGGAAGAGAGAGAATATCTGGAGGGTGTGTGGTCTTTAATGCCGGCTGCTTTACTGAGGCAGCGGCAAGTGTAGACAGAGTCGATGGATGGGAGGCTGGGGTTTGTGTGGTGGATTGGGGCTACATTCACCATCCTTTTGTAGCTCCTTGTGATCTTGGGCAGAGCAGGAGCCCAGACCAAGCTGTGATACAACCAGAAAGAATGCTTTCTGTGGGGCATCTGTAAAAGTTGGTGAGAGTCATAGCTGACACGGCAAATTTCCTTCGTCTTCTGAGAAAGTAGCGGCATTGGTGAGGCTTTCTTAACGATAGAGTTGGTGTGGAGGGACTGGGACGGGTTGTTGATGATCTGGACACCTAAACACTTGAAGGTCCCGATGTGCAGGTTAGGGTGGAGTGGCCATGCTAAATTTCCCCTCAGTGTCGGGGGATTAAATAGGTGGGGTTATGGGGATAGGAACTGGGTGGGATTGTTGACAATGCAGCCTCAATGGGCTGAATGGCCTCCTTCTGCACTGTTGCGATTCTATGAACACGACATCACTCTCTCCATCTCAGTCACTTGCTCTCTCTCTCTCTGTCTGTTACTCTCTCTCTGTCTGTTACTCTCTCTCTATCCTCTCTCTCTCTCCGTCACTCTCTCTCTATCTTGTCTCTTTCTCTCTGTTTCTCTCTCTCTATCCTCCCTCTCTCTCTGTTACTCTCTCTGTTACTCTCTCTCTGTCTCTGTTTCTGTCTCTCTCTATCCTGTCTCTTTCTTTCTGTTTCTCTCTCTCTATTCTGTCTCTCTCTCTCTCTGTTACTCTCTCTCTCTATTCTGTCTCTCTGTGTAACCCTCTCCAGCTGGATGGAGGAGAGGTGATAAAGGCAGTGTGAGCAGAGGTTTGGAGTATTTTCCACCCAGAGTTTGATCGATTGGTGATGAACAAGGCCGGGGTGGGGGGGGGAGTGAGAGGTTATCAGGGGGTCGGCAGGAATGGAGAGTTGAGGTTACAGTCCAATCAGATGTGATCTTATTGAATGGTGGAGCAGGTTGAAGGGGCCGAATGGTCTCCTCCTCTTGCTAACCCGTCTGTTCGGATCCAGTGAGGGAACTTTAATCTGGAGCCAACTCCCACTTTCCACTCGCCCTGGGAATATTTGATGAAAAAGTGAAGAAGGAGATTTGGATTTGATTTATTTTTCTCACACGGATTAACATCGAGTTAAAGATATTGTTTCTTACACTATGGAGAATGGAAACTGGGAGAGCCCCAGAATCCCAGCGCAGAAGGAGGCCGTTCAGTCTGTGGATTTAGCACAGAGATTACTGATACTATCCCAGATTGTAATAACTGAGAGAGGTTTAGGGCAGAGATTACTGATACAAAGCCCAGATTGTAATAACTGAGAGAGGTTTAGGGCAGAGATTACTGATACAAGGCCCAGATTGTAATAACTGAGAGAGATTTAGGGCAGAGATTACTGATACAAGGCCCAGATTGTAATAACTGAGAGAGATTTAGGGCAGAGATTACTGATACTATCCCAGATTGTAATAACTGAGAGAGGTTTAGGGTAGAGATTACTGATACTATCCCAGATTGTAATAACTGAGAGAGGTTTAGGGCAGAGATTACTGATACAAGGCCCAGATTGTAATAACTGAGAGAGGTTTAGGGCAGCGATTACTGAAAAAAGGCCCAGATTGTAATAACTGAGAGAGGTTTAGGGCAGAGATTACTGATACTATCCCAGATTGTAATAACTGAGAGGTTTAGGGTAGGGTTTACTGATACAAGACCCAGATTGTAATAACTGAGAGAGATTTAGGGTAGAGATTACTGATACAAGGCCCAGATTGTAATAACTGAGAGAGGTTTAGGGTAGAGATTACTGATACAAGGCCCAGATTGGAATAACTGAGAGAGGTTTAGGGCAGAGATTACTGGTACAAGGCCCAGATTGTAATAACTGAGAGAGGTTTAGAGCAGAGATTACTGATACAAGGCCCAGATTGTAATCACTGAGAGAGGTTTAGGGCAGAGATTACTGATACAAGCCCCAGATTGTAATCACTGAGAGAGGTTTAGGGCAGAGATTACTGATACAAGGCCCAGATTGTAATAACTGAGAGAGGTTTAGGGCAGAGATTACTTACACAAGGCCCAGATTGTAATAACTGAGAGAGATTTAGGGCAGAGATTACTGATGCAAGGCCCAGATTGTAATAACTGAGAGAGGTTTAGGGCAGAGATTACTGATACAAGGCCCAGACTGTAATAAGTGAGAGAGGTTTGGGGTTGTTGTGTGATGGGGAAATGTTTTTAATGCTGGGATCTTGAATGTTGTGTCTGAGCCGGAGGGTGAAGAAGATTCCATCCAGTGGAGATTGAATGGGAAGCTGAAGGGAAAATATTGACAGGGTTCCGGGGAGAGGGTGGGGGGAGTGGGAATAGTGAAACCGCTCTTGCAGGGTGTCCATCCTGGCTTGACAGGCTGAATGGCCTCCTGTGCTGTCCCCATTCTATGATTCACACACAAGTGAACCTCTCAGTGTCTATTAGGCCCCACTCGTTCCTCCCTGATCAGTTCCAGCATTTCAAGCTCAGATCCCAGTGCTTTATAGTTGGGGCAGGGAGGAGTAAAACACAAATAGGAATGAGTGTGTGGGAGTGTCAGTGTGGTTATGTTTCTGTGTTTCTGGGTGTGTGAGGGAGAGTTTCTAAGTGTGTGCATGTATTTCTATGTGTGTGTGTGAGCTTGTGTGTCTCCCTGTGTGTCTGACAGAGATTGTGTGTTTTTCTGTGTCTCTGAGTTTGTGTGTCTATGAGTGTACGTGTGTTTCTGTGTGTCTATGAGTGACTGTGTGTGTCTCTCTCTGTCTGGGTGTGTGACTGTGTATGTATCTGTGTCCGTGTCTCCCTCTCTCTGAATATGTGTGTGTCATTCTGTCTCTATGTGAGTGCCCTTGTGTGTGGGTGGGTGTCAGCATGGATGAGTGTTTAAATCTCAATTATGTGCAGTTTTAGGCCATTTGACCCATTGAGCCTGCTCCACCACTCAAACAGATCATGGGAAACAGACACACACACACACACACAGAAATATACAGGTAGTTTTGATGTATTTATTGTCCATTTAATCTGACTGAATGCTTCACATCGCAGTTTGCCAATAGATACAGAAAATGAGACAGCATTGTAAGCAGCGTAGCTGGAAACATCAAATTGCAAAGAGTTTTTCATCTTTAGTAAGTGGACAAAACTGGTGGCGATGTTTCAATGCAGGGAAACGTAAATTGACACAATTTCAATTTAAAAGGGATAGAACAACGTACTTTAATAAATGATGAAAAGACAGAAACAGTGGAAGCTCCAAATGTTCGGATATTTCGCAGCTGGATTCACACAATCCACAGAGCAATGTCTCTGATATTGTGGAATTGTTGTAAATGTGGCTAATCTCAGTCCGGAGGCTGCCTTCATGTTACAGAGTTAATCTGATTACTCTCCTCAAAACAGCATCAACATTTCTGTACAATGTGAGTGAATCATAAACTCAATGAGTTCAGGTTCAATGTTTAAAATAACCAGTCCCTTTTCTGTGGCTGCTTTGGGGAATGTCAGTGGAATGTAGTTTCCAGTCAAGTGTGAAGAATTGTATTGGGGAATCATTGGAAGCAGTTTCCATTGAGAGCTTCCTGCATTCTGGAAAGGTGTGGGATCTATTCAGAGATAGGAAATGGATGGATGAATAAAGATGCAGTTTGATGTTAATGACATGAGACTGTCTGCCTTGCAGATCCACAAGTTCCATGTGCTGAGAGAAAGGAATGATTAAACAATATCTACAATTCAAATTCTTCAGACAAGTGAAAAAGCAAGAGAACAACTGAATCCACAAACACTGCCACAGACAGGATTCGAAACTTCAACTTCATGTTTTAATGTGAAGGGCTGATTGAAATAAACCCGAGGCCACACTGGGATGCTGAACTATTTGATTCCTGTTTCTTTCCCAAACTTAAGATTAAAAATCTGTGCTGAAACATTCCTTGGACAGAGCAGAGGGAATTTCACTCTGGATTTAGCCCATGACAGTATTGGTGTTGGGAATATTTGATGAACGGTGCAGATTAAACATTATTCTTAACCACTGGAATTGAAGTTGGGGGCTGATTGAATCAAACATTGAAAATAATGAGGGAAAGGGAGAGGCTGATAAAGAACAAGTTTTTCTGCTGGTTGGGAATTCCAGGATTTGGGAATATTTGTGTATTAGCCTCAATTTAGAAATTGAGAGTTGTAGAAATGAAAACATTGCCAGATGTGGTGTGGAGTTAGTTTGAAACAATCTTCTGCAAATGGCTATTGATGCTCAGTCACTTGTTATTATTTTAAATCTGGGGTTTGATAGATTTCCCTTAGTGCAAAGGGGTAAAGAGACAGAGAGTGAGATCACAGATCAGCCAGGATCTTATTGAATATTGGAACAGGCTTTCAGGAAGATTGTTCCAGATTCCAAACACCCTCTTGGTGAAGTGATTTTCCACATTTCACTTCTGATCCATTTCCCCATCATTTCCAATCTGTGTCCTCTAGTTCATCACCATCTCTTGAGAGGAAAGAGTTTCTCACTCTTTAACCTGTCCATAACCCTTAGGATCTTCAATCTCTCTCTCAAGTCTCACCTCAGCCTTCTTTTCTCTGAGAAAACAGTCCCAACCTCTCCGATCTACCCTCGTAGCGACGGATCTTAATCCCTGGAATCGTTCTTGTGAACCTGCTCTGTACTCTCTCCAATGTCTTCAAATCCCTCCTCAAGTACGGGGCCCGGAACTGGGTGCAGTCTCCTGCTGAGGCCTAACGAGTGTCTTATACAAGTTCAATATGAGCTCCTTCCTCTTGTACTCAATTCCTCCATTAATAAAAGCAGGAATACCGTATACTTCATTTCCTGCTCTCTCAAAGTGCCCTGACAGAGATTGCTAAAGCCATGAATAGTGCTTTAGAAATCTCCGTTCCCCCAAACTGCGTGAGGATATTCAGAGTCAGTGTGTGACTTGGGTCGAAGATAGACCAGCCAGCTTTCTCCCTTAATGACACTGAGTGACTGTTTCACTTTTTACGATGAGCAGAAACCTTTCATCTCTCTTGTGTCTAATTCATTCTGATTCTGTCCCTGATATTAATCAGTTGTTCCTTTCTGTAGGAGCTGGAATGTCCTCTCCGGTACAGAGAATCCATTGAGAGGAGGATCCAGGTGGAACCTTTCTTTCCTGGAATCCATGGTTCCTGTTTGTTTCTTGTTGTCTTATAGCTGATTGTGTGCGGAGAGAGCAGAGGGAAAAGGCTGAGTGGATTTGTAATGGACAGGGTTTGCTTTGATTCACAAACTGTACCTGAAGTGTGCAGATATGAAGGATGGAGATTGGAAAAGGACCATGGGGAGAACTGGAGCCTATTCTGTTCATCCAGATGTGTTGGGTCTTTGGAAGAGGAATCCAGTGAATCTCTATTTCCAGAGGGAGAAGGGATTCCCTCTCCATTATATATCTGTTTAGTTTTCGGCTCTCTGAGTGTGAGTGTGTGTACATATTCTTTCTCGATCTGCCTGTCTCTCAGTGCTCCCAGAATCTGTTTCTCTCTCCACAGATGCTGCCTGACCTGTTTGGGATGTTCTTATTTTCTGTTTCAGTATCTGAGGAGTGCGAGTGGTGCTGATCATTGTGCAATCATCAGCGAACATCTCACTTCAGTCCCTGTGATGGTGGGAAGGACAGTGATGGAGCCACTGAAGATGGTTGGGGGCCTTGAGGACAGTCACCGCTGGGGAAATCCAGAAGATGTTGATTTAAGGGGAGCTCTCAGAGCCCACATCAATCCATGCAAGGTATTCATCCAGTAAGAACTCAAAGAGTGGGGTTCACTGTGGTGTCCACAGCAGCCTGGTGTAATGTAGTCTTCACTGGGACAACTGAGAATATAAACAGCGACAGGGTCAAGCGCAGTGATACCTGGGAAAGAAGCGAATGTCGGAAATTCTCCGGGTCTTCACTAGTGGGGAATTCTCTGCTCTCGTTGCCCTGCCTCTGGATTCCTGCCAGCGTGAGGCAGCTTCAATGGGAAATCCCATCGACAGCAACAGGAGCAAAACCTCCCTCCACTAGTGAACGGTGTGTCACCTCTCACTGCCCAGAAAGCTGCTGAGGGGAGGCCGGAGAATCCCCCAAAAAATATTCAAAATAGTCACATTGGCAACAGCAGGAAAATATTACATCGCAAACTCAGTAATATTCACAAGGATATTCTCCAATCAGCTAAAGGGCAGAGATTACTGTTACAAGGCCCAGATTGTAATGACTGAGAGAGGTTTAGGGCAGAGTTTACTGATATAAGGCCAAGATTGTAATAGCTGAGAGAGGTTTAGGGCAGAGATTACTGATACAACGCCCAGATTGTAATAACTGAGAGAGGTTTAGGGCAGAGTTTACTGATACAAGGCCCAGATTGTAATAACTGAGAAAGGTTTAGGGCAGAGATTACTGACACAAGGCCCAGATTGTGATCATAGAATCATTGAAAAGCTACAGCACAAACAGGCCCTTCGGCCCACAAGTTGCACTGATCATGTCTCTACCTACTAGGCCTACCTATAACCCTGAATCCTATTAAATCCCATGTAATCATCCAGAAGTTTCTTAAAAAACACTTAATATTAAGAATTAATATTTAGTTGGACAATCTCTCGGTTAAATCTTAGAAGGGGAATTCCTTGTCTCTTGTGCTGTTTAACGTCAACGTGTTCTAGTTTTTAAATTAATTGGATTCTGTCTCTTCCCAAGGAATTAATATTTAGCTGAACAATCTCTCAGTAAGATCTGAGAAGGGAGAATCCTGGGCTCTTGTGCTGTTTAGTTTAAACATGTTTTTGTATTTTAATTAATTATTTTCTCTTCTCTCCAGGGATTTGAATTTTGAAGACTGCAATGGGACTGGGAATCCTTGGACAAGGGGCTTTTCTCCAGAGGAGGATGGATGGACTGAGTCCTGTTCTATAGGCCGCACGTGAGTTGTTGTCTCTTTATTATCCCGATCCAGGTTTAATTTTAATCTTGCTTCATCGGAAGAACTATTTCTGGTTAAATTGTGGGGTGTGGGGTGGTGGGTGGACTTTAAAACGCCGGGATTAAAATATCCCGGCTTTGTAATTAGTCACAAACATGTTAACACTTTGGTGGGTGGCAAAGAGTAAATAGTTGATGAAACTGTCTGTAAGTTTGTTTTAAATCTAAAATAACAGGGGATCGGAGACAGAGCGCTGTTCCTAATTGTTAAATAAAATTCACAGAGACCTTTACAATTCAGTTTTCAGAAATTCAGATTTTCATTCCATCCTCTCCACAGCTTTTCCCCCATTCTGTCTATTTCTCTCTGCTTTTCTCTCCATTTCCTTCCTCTATTTGCCTCTCGTTTTATTCTCTCCCTCCCTCATTCTCCCAGGAATTAATATTTAGTTGGACAATCTCTCAGTAAAATCTGGAAAGCAGAATTCCTGGGATTTTGTGCTGTGTAATTTTCATTCTGGGTGTCCCAGGGAGGTTTGATTTCACTGTCTCAGCCTCTCTCTGCCTCTCTCTCTCTGTATAAACATTTCCCAAAGTAAAAAACACTCAACACAGCTGACTGCACCTTGTGGGATCTTGCTGTGCACAACAGGGATTTTGTTTTAAAAAGGGGTGTTTTCTCAGAGGGAGTATACAAACTTTTAGGGGACTTGGGACAACATACACACAGGGTTGGGGGTTTGGGTGGGTGTGTACTGGGAGGTGGGCAGTGAGTTATTCTGATATTCCCAACAAGGGCCAGAGGTCTGAGTGTTTAAACATATGAAATTGTTCAAACAGAGGCAGGCAGAAAGCCCTGAGGTTTCAGAGCTCCCTGTAAATGCAAAGGGAACTCCCATTGCCCCAAACAGCAGCAAGATGTGAACTGCAAACCCCTTCCCTCAGCTTGTTGCACACTGACCTTTCCACAACCCCCAACATGTTTACAAACACTCCCTGGAGTTTCTTCCAACTTTATATCAAACTGTCTGTCCATTCTGCTCAATACTGACCCCCCCTCAATCTGGCACTGACCTGGGGTCTGAATTCAGACAGAGACACAGAGAGGTTTTAAAGTTCAAAGTTTGAAAATTCATTTATTACTGTCACAAGACTTATGACTGAAATGGGTTTAGGGCAGAGATTACTAATACAAGGCCCTGATTGTAATAACTGAGAGAGGTTGAAAGCAGAGATTACAGATACAAGGCCCAGATTGTAATAACTGAGAGAGGTTTAGGGCAGAGATTACTAATACAAGGCCCAGATTGTAATAACTGAGAGAGATTTAGACCAGAGATTACTGACACAAGACCCAGATTGTAATAACTGAGAGAGGTTTCGAGCAGAGATTACTGATACAAGGCCCAGATTGTAATAACTGAGAGAGGTTTCGAGCAGAGATTACTGATACAAGGCCCAGATTATAATTACTGAGAGAGGTTTAGGGCAGAGATCACTGATACAAGGCCCAGATTGTGATAACTGAGCAAGGTTTAGACAGAGGTTACTGACACAAGGCCCAGATTGTAATAACTGAGAGAGGTTTAGACCAGAGATTACAGATACAAGGTCCAAATTATAATTAGTGAGAGAGGTTTAGGGCAGAGATTACTGATACAAGGCCCAGATTGTAACAACTGAGAGAAGTTTAGGCAGAGATTACTGACACAAGGCCCAGATTGTAATAACTGAGAGACGTTTAGGGCAGAAATTACTGATACGAGGCCCAGATAGGCATAACTGAGAGACGTTTAGAGCAGAGATTACTGAGACAAGGTCCTGATTGGAATAACTGAGAGAGGTTTAGAGCAGAGATTACTGATTCAAGGCCCAGATTGTAATAACTGAGAGATGTTTAGAGCAGAGATTACTGATACAAGGCCCAGATTATAATTAGTGAGAGAGGTTTAGAGTAGAGATTACTGATACAATGTCCAGATTGTAATAACTGAGAGAGGTTTAGGGCAGAGATTACTGATACAAGGCCCAGATTGTAATAACTGAGAGAGGTTTTGGGGCAGAGATTACTGATACAAGGCCCAGATTGTAATAACTGAGAGAGGTTTAGGGCAGAGATTACTGATACAAGGCCCAGATTATAATTACTGAGAGAGGTTTAGGGCAGAGATTACTGATACAAGGCCCAGATTATAATTACTGAGAGAAGTTTAGGCAGAGATTACTGATACAAGGCCTGGATTGTAATAATTGAGAGAAGTTTAGGGCAGAGATTACTGATACAAGGCCCAGATTGTAATAACTGAGTGAGTTTTAGGGCAGAGATTACTGATACAATTTCCAGATTGTTATAACTGAGAGAGTTTTAAAGAACAAAGAACAAAACAGCATGGGAAACAGGCCCTTCGGCCCAACGAGCCCACGCCGCCACCTCGATGTTCCCACTTCTACACGTGATCCCTGTCCATGTTTATAGATCTATGGATTAAAAACCAAATTTGAGACAATTTAGGGAGAATTTGTTTTGCCAATCAGCCACATCTTTGCGATGTGGGAGGAAACCGGAGCTTCCGGAGAAAACCCACGCAAGCACGGGGAGAATGCGCAAACTCCCACAGACACAGCCCCAAATCCGTGTATCTGCACAGTGATAGTCACTGAGGTGTCGCGTTGCCCGTCAAATGGTCCGGGTCAAGCATACGCTAACGACGTGAAGCACTAGGATACTCTCAAAAAAAAATCCAAGAGCAGCCCTCTCACAACCCATCGCATGTATGCCCCTTGTTAGACAACAAGGTGGACCAAAGCACCTGTAGGATAAAAACAAGTACATCAATATCATTGTCTATTTACACACTTCCCATGGACTCCCAAGGCTCATGATCCCCATTTTAAATCAGTTTTCTATACCCCTCCATTCCCATTCTGTTCATGTGCCCATCTAAGTATTTCTTAAATATCTCCAGAGTATCTGCCTCCAGCACTTTACTTGGATTACTGATACAAGGCCCAGATTGTAATAACTGAGAGCGGTTTCGGGCAGAGATTACTGATACAAGGCTCGGATTGTAATAACTGAGAGAGGCTTAGGGCAGAGATTACTGATACAAGGCTCAGATTGGAATAACAGAGAGAGGTTTAGAGCAGAGATTACGTGTACAAGGTCCAGACTGTAATAACTAAGAGAGGTTTAGGGCAGAGATTACTGATACAAGGTCCAGATTGTAATAACTAAGACGGGTTGAGGGCAGAGATTACTGATACAAGGCGCAAATTGTAATCATAGAATCATAAGAAAGCTACAGCATAAACAGGCCCTTCAGCCCACAACTTGCACTGATCATATCTCTGCCTACTAAGCCTACCTATAACCCTCAATCTTATTAAAACCCATGTACTCATCCAGAAGTCTCTTAAAAGACACTTAATATTAAGTATTAACATTTAGTTGGAGAATCTCTCAGTCAAATCTTGGAAGGTGGAATCCTGGTCTCTTGTGATATTTAACTTCAACATTTTCTGGTATTTAAATTAATTAGATTCTGTCTCTTCCCAAGGAATTAATATTTAGCTGAACAATCTCTCAGTAAAATCTGAGAAGGGGGAATCCTGGGCTCTTGTGCTGTGTAGTTTAAACATGTTTTGGCATTTTAATTAATTATTTTCTCTTCTCCCCAGGGATTTGAATTTTGAAGACTGCAATGGGACTGGGAATCCTTGGACAAGGGGCTTTTCTCCAGAGGAGGATGGATGGACTGAGTCCTGTTGTATAGGCCGCACGTGAGTTATTGTCTCTTTATTATCCCGATCCAGGTTTAATTTTAATCTCGCTTCCTCGGATGAACCAGTTCTGGTTAGATTGTGGGGTGTGGGGGGGTGCTGGAGTTTAAAACCTTAGGGTTAAAATATCCCGGCTTTGTAATTAGTCACAAACACGTTAACCCTTTGGTGTGGTGGCAAAGACTAAATTATTGATGAAACTGTCTGTAAGTTTGTTATAAATCAAAAATAACAGGGGTGGGAGACAGAGCGCTGTTCCTAATTGTTAAATAAAATTCACAGAGGCCTTTACAATTCAGTTTTCAGAAATTCAGATTTTCATTCCATCCTCTCCACAGCTTTTCCCCCATTCTGTCCATTTCTCTCTGCTTTTCTCTCCATTTCCTTCCTCTATCTGTCTCTCTTTTTTATTCTCTCCCTCTTCCTCCCAGGAATTAATATTTAGTTGGACAATCTCTCAGTAAAATCCAGAAAGCAGATTTCCTGGGATTTTGTGCTGTGTAATTTTCATTCTGGGTGTCCCGGGGAGGGTTTGATTTCAGTGTCTCAGCCTCTCTCTGCCTCTCTCTCTCTGTATAAACATTTCCCAAAGTGAAAAACACTCAACACAGCTGACTGCACCTTGTGGGATCTTGCTGTGCACCACAGGGATTGTGTTTTAAAAAGGGGGGGGTTTTCTCAGAGGGAGTTTAAAAACTTTCAGGGGACTGTGGGGAAGTCTCCAGACTTGGGACAACACACACACAGGGTGGGGGGATTGGGAGAGGGCAATGAGATATTCTGGAATTCTGATGTTGCCAACAAGGGCCAGAGATCTGAGTGTTTAAACATATGAAATTGTTCAAACAGAGGCAGGCAGAAAGCCCTGAGGTTTCAGAGCTCCCTGTAAATGCAAAGGAAACTCCCATTGCCCCAAACAGCAACAAGATGTGAACTGGAAACCCCTTCCCTCAGCTTGTTACACACTGACCTTTCCACAACCCCCAACATGTTCACAAACACTCCCTGGAGTTTCTTCCAACTTTATATCAAACTGTCTGTCCATTCTGCTCAATACTGACCCCCCTCTCAATCTGGCACTGACCTGGGGTCTGAATTCAGACAGAGACACAGAGAGGTTTTAAAGTTCAAAATTTTAAAATTCATTTATTACTGTCACAAGACTTATGACTGAAATGGGTTTAGGGCAGAGATTACTAATACAAGGACCAGATTGTAATAACTGAGAGAGATTTAGGGCAGAGATTACTAATACAAGGCCCAGATTGTAATAACTGAGAGAGGTTTAGGGCAGAGATTACTGATACAAGGCCCAGATTGTAATAACTGAGAGAGGTTTAGGGCAGAGATTACTGATACAAGGCCCAGATTGTAATAACTGAGAGAGGTTTAGGGCAGAGATTACTGATACAAGGCCCAGATTGTAATAACTGAGAGAGGTTTAGGGCAGAGATTACTGATACAAGGCCCAGATTGTAATAACTGAGAGAGGTTTAGGGCAGAGATTACTGATACAAGGCCCAGATTGTAATAACTGAGAGAGGTTTAGGGCAGAGATTACTGACACAAGGCCCAGATTGTAATAACTGAGAGAGGTTTAGGGCAGAGATTACTGATACAAGGCCCAGATTGTAATAACTGAGAGAGGTTTAGGGCAGAGATTACTGATACAAGGCCCAGATTGTAATAACTGAGAGAGGTTTAGTGCAGAGATTACTGATACAAGGCCCAGATTGTAATAACTGAGAGAGGTTTAGAGCAGAGATTACTGATACAAGGCCCAGATTGTAATAACTGAGAGAAGTTTAGGGCAGAGATTACTGACACAAGGCCCAGATTGTAATAACTGAGAGGAGAGAGATTTAGGGCAGAGATTACTGACACAAGGCCCAGATTGTAATAACTGAGAGAGGTTTAAGGCAGAGATTACTAATAGAAGGCCCAGATTGTAATAACTGAGAGATGTTTAGGGCAGAGATTACTGATACAAGGCCCAGATTGTAATAACTGAGAGAGGCTTAGGGCAGAGATTACTGATACAAGGCCCAGATTGTAATAACTGAGAGAGTTTTAGGGCAGAGATTACTGATACAAGGCCCAGATTGTAATAACTGAGAGAGGTTTAGGGCAGAGATTACTGATACAAGGCCCAGATTGTAATAACTGAGAGAGGTTTAGGGCAGAGATTACTGATACAAGGCACTGATTGTAAATACCGAGAGGTTTAGGGCTGAGATTACTCACACAAGGACCAGATTGTAATATCTGAAACAGGTTGAGAGCAGAGATTACTGATATAAGCCCCAGATTGTAATAACTGAAAGAGGTTTAGGGCAGAAATTGATGATACAGGGCCAAGGTTGTAATAACTGAGAGAGGTTTAGGGTAGGTATTATTGATACAAGTCTCAGATTATAAGAACAGAGAGATTTAGATTTAGATTTAAAAGGGATAGAACAACGTACTTTAATAAATGACGAAAAGACAGAAACTGTGGAAGCTCCAAATGTTCCGGTATTTCACAGCTGGATTCATACAATCCGCACAGCAATGTCTCTGATATTGTGGAATTGTTGTAAATGTGGTTAATCTCAGTCCGGAGGCTGCCTTCATGTTACAGAGTTAATCTGATCACTCTCATCGAAACAGCATCAACATTTCTGTACAATGTGAGTGAATCATAAACTCAATGAGTTCAGGTTCAATGTTTAAAATAACCAGTCACTTTGCTGTGGCTGCTTTGGGGAATGTCAGTGGAATGTAGTTTCCAGTCAAGTGTGAAGAATTGTATTGGGGAATCATTGGAAGCAGTTTCAATTGAGAGCTTCCTGCATTCTGGAAATGTGTGGGATCTATTCAGAGATAGGAAATGGATGGATGAATAAAGATGCAGTTTGATGTTAATGACATGAGACTGTCTGCCTTGCAGATTCACAAATTCCATGTGCTGAGAGAAAGGAATGATTAAACAATATCCAAAATTCAAATTCTTCAGACAGGTGAAAAAGCAAGAGAACAACTGAATCCACAAACGCTGCCACAGACAGTATTCGAAACTTCAACTTCAGGTTTTAATGTGAAGGGCTGATTGAAATAAACCCGAGGCCACACTGGGATGCTGAACTATTTGATTCCTGCTTTTTTCCCAAACTTCAAAATAAAAATCTGTGCTGAAACATTCCTTGGACAGAGCTGAGGGAATTTCACTCTGCATTTAGCCCATGACAGTATTTGTGTTGGGAATATTTGATGAATGGTGCAGATTAAACATTATTCTTAACCGCTGGAATTGAAGTTGGGGGCTGATTGAATTAAACATTGAAAGTAATGAGGGAAAGGGAGAGGCTGATAAAGAACAAGTTCTTCTGCTGGTTGGGAATTCCAGGATTTGGGAATATTTGGGTGTTAGCCTCAGTTTAGAAATTGAGAATTGTAGAAATGAAAACATTGCCAGATGTGGTGTGGAGTTAGTTTGAAACAATCTTCTGCAAATGGCTATTGATGCTCAGTCACTTGTTATTATTTTAAATCTGCGGTTTGATAGATTTCCCTTAGTGCAAAGAGGTAAAGAGACAGAGAGTTAGATCACAGATCATCCAGGATCTTATTGAATATTGGAACAGGCTTTCAGGAAGATTGTTCCAGATTCCAAACCCCCTCTTGGTGAAGTGATTTTCCTCATTTCACTTCTGATCCATTACCCCATCATTTCCAATCTGTGTCCTCTCGTTCATCACCATTTCTGTACATCAACATTTCCCAATCTATCCCCATTTAAATAATCCTCTGCCGTTCTGTTTCTCTGTCTGAAGTAGTTAAATCCACGTTTGTCCACGTTATACGGCATCTGTTTCACATTTACCCAACTTGCTGAAATCTCTGGGAATCATTCTAACATCCTTCTCACTACTCACATTCCCAACAAGCTTCATGGCATCAGCAAACTTGGAAAGATTATTTTTCCTTCCCTCGTCCAAACCATTGATGTCCATCTCGTGTGTGTCTCAGTATCAGCTCGGAAACATGTACAGCACAGTCCCATCCTGTTTCTGTCTCTCTCTGCCTCTGGATCTTTATCTCTCTCTCTGTCTGAAATTAGAACAAAGAAAATTCCAGCACAGGAACAGACCCTTCGGCCCCTCCAAGCCTGTACTGACCACGCTGCCTGAGTGAACTAAAACCCCCTACCCTTCCAGGGACCATATCCCTCTATTCCCATCCTCTTCATGGATTTGTCCAGACACCCCCTAATAGACACAATCGTACCTGCTTCTACTCCCTCCCCCGGCAGTGAGTTCCAGGAACCCACCACCCTCTGTGTAAAAAAAACTTACCTCGTACATCTCCTTTAAACCTTGCCCCTCGCACCTTAAACTTCTGCCCCCCTAGTAATTGATTCCTCCACCTTGGGGAAAAGCTTCTGACTCTCCATTCTGTCCATGCCCCTCATAATCTTGTAGACTTCTATCAGGTCTCCCCTCACCCTCCATCATCCCAATGAGAACAAACCCAATTTTCTCCAACCTCTCCTCATAGCTAATGCCCTTCATATCAGGGCAACATGTTGGGAACTCTTTTTTGTCCCCTCTCCAAAGCCTCCACATCCTGCTGGTGACAAAACGTTCCCTAAATACCACTGACAACATTTCAATGATGCTCCTTTGCCGGCGAAACACTTTTGGAGACCCTAAAGCCATGAATAGTTGTTTAGAAATCTCCGTTCCCCCAAACTGCTGTGAGGATATTCAGAGTCAGTGTGTGAATTGGGTCGAAGATAGACCAGCCAGCTCTCTTCCTTAATGACACTGAGTGACTGTTTCGCTTTTTACGATGAGCAGAAACCTTTCATCTCTCTTGAGAGATTCATTCCGATTCATTCTGATTCTGTCCCTGATATTAATCAGTTGTTCCGTTCTGTAGGAGCTGGAATGTCCTCTCCGGTGACGGAGAATCCATTGAGAGGAGGATCCAGGTGGATCCTTTCTCTCCTGGAATCCATGGTCCCTGTTTGTTTCTTGTTGTCTTGTAGCTGATTGTGTGCGGAGAGAGCAGAGGGAAAAGGCTGAGTGGATTTGTAATGGACAGGGTTCGCTTTGATTCACAAACTGTACCTGAAATGTGCAGATGTGAAGGATGGAGATCGGAAAAGGACCATGGGGAGAACTGGAGCCTATTCTGTCCATCCAGATGTGTTGGGTCTTTGGAAGAGGAATCCAGTGAATCTCTATTTCCAGAGGGAGAAGGGATTCCCTCTCCATTATATATCTGTTTAGTTTTTGGCTCTCTGAGTGTGAGTGTGTGTACATATTCTTTCTCGATCTGCCTGTCTCTCAGTGCTCCCAGAAGCTGTTTCTCTCTCCACAGATGCTGCCTGACCTGTTTGGGATGTTCTTATTTTCTGTTTCAGTATCTGAGGAGTGCGGGTGGTGCTGAACATTGTGCAATCATCAGCGAACATCCTACTTCAGAGCCTGTGATGGTGGGAAGGACATTGATGGAGCAGCTGACGGTGGTTGGGAGCCCTGAGGACACTTATCCCTGGGGAAATCCAGAAGATGTTGACTTAAGGGGATCTCTCAGAGCTCACATCAATCCATGCAAGGTATTCATACAGTAAGAACTCAAAGGGGGGGGTTCACTGTGGTGTCCACAGCAGCCTGGTGTAATGTAGTCTTCACTGGGACAACTGAGTGTATAAACAGCGACAGGGTCGAGCGCAGTGATAACTGGGAAAGGATCGAATGTCGGGATTTCTCCGGCTCTTCACTAGTGGGGAATTCTCTGCTCTCGTTGCCCTGCCTCTGGATTCCTGCCAGCGTGAGGCTGCTTCAATGGGAAATCCCATCGACAGCAACAGGAGCAAAACCTCCCTCCACTAGTGAACGGTGTGTCACCTCTCACTGCCCAGAAAGCTGCTGAGGGGAGGCCGGAGAATCCCCCAACATATATTCAAAATAGTCACATTGGCAACAGCAGGAAAATATTACATCGCAAACTCAGTAATATTCACAATGATATTCTCCAATCAGCTAAAGGGCAGAGATTA
>JAGIQG010000493.1:0-27009 GCA_024679065.1 Sphyrna mokarran
AAGTGGCAAGAAACATTTGTGCCACACAACTGCCAGGTAAAGACCATTGTCCCAAGCAAGAATCTCCTCATTGCCAATCAATGACATTACCATCACTGAAACCTCCCCCCCAGGTCAGAAGCTGGGAGTCCTTTGGTGAGTAACTCACCTCCTAACTCTCCAAAGGTTTGCCAAGGGACAAGTCAGGAGTGTGATGGAATTGCTTGGGTGGGTGAAGCTTCAACAACACTCAAGAAGCTTAACACTATCTAGGATAAAGCAGCCACTTGGTACCCCAAATATTCACCACTGAAGATCATTGGCACAAGTGCGCACCATCTACAAGGTGCACAGCAAAAACACGGCTCCTCAGACTGCACTTTCCAAACCCATGACCACTAACATCTAGAAGATCAAGGGCAACAGAGACATTGGAACACCACCACCTGCAAGTTTCCCTTCCAGCCCTTTGTTTACAATTTACACAGATGATTTGGAGTTGGGGACCAAGTGTAGTGTGTCAAAGTTCACACTAAGGTGGATGGTAGAACAAAGTGTGTGCAGAGGACACTGAAAGGCTGCAAAGGCATATAGACAGTTGAAGCGAGTGGGTAAGGGTCTGGCTGATGGAGCACAATGTTGGTAAATGTGAGGTCATCCGGTTTAGTAGGAATAACTGCACAATGGCCTATTATTTATACAGTAAAAAATTGCAAGGTGATTGTTATGCAGAGGGACCCGGATGTCCTAGTGCAGGAATCTCAAAGTTGGTGTGCAGATGCAGCAGGTAATTAAGCGGCAAATGGAATTTTGTCCATCACTAGAAGAATAGAGCTTAAAAACAGGGAGGTTATGTTGCAGCTGTATAAGGTGCTGGTGAGGCCACACCTGGAACACTGTGTTACTGTTATTGTTCACTCCATACGCTGCATTTATCCAGCACCTTTCCCAAATGCAGGACGTTTCAAATTATGTTGCAAACGCAGCAGCCAATTTATGCACAGCAAGCTCCCACACACACAGCAAGGTGATAACGACCAGAAAATCTTTTTATTTAGTGACATTTGCAGAAGAATAAATACTGGTCAGGATGCCAGTGCAAACTCTCCTGCTCTTTAAAACAGTACCCTGGGAATCTCCTACTTATGCCCGTGAATTTTAACTGCAGCCCACCCTCCGTACTGAAGTCTCAGACTGGATTGTGGGCTCAATTTTGTGCGGTGAGATTGTAACCCATGGTCCCCTGTCCCGGGTGACAGAACCATCCCAGAGAGCAAAAAAAAAGAGATTTAGACTTCAACTGGCAAATCCTGAATCAAATAAGAATCACGTCACCTACATTCCAGAATCACAAGCACGTTCCAGACCTTTGAATCCTGTAGCTCAATAAATCAAACAGTCGACAATAAAGTTTAAAGAAAAGGTTTCCCCAGTGGAACAATGGGTGACAAGAGTGATTATGGAACCGCACTATTGACCCAGAGGTACTAAGGGTCAAACTCAACTGGCTCTCCCAGACTGAGAGATGGCTATTTTTATCCAGTGACACCCAGGGTCATAAAGAGTCATAGAGATAGACGGCATGGAAACAGGCCCTTCGGCCCAACTCACCACGCTGGCCAATTTTCTTAAACTGAACTAGTTCCATTTGCCTGTATTTGGCCCACATCCCTCTAAACCTTTCCCATCCACGAACCTGTCCAAACATCTTTTTAAGCTGCCTCCAACGGCCTGGTGAGCTACATGGGGTAACGAGGGAAAGGCAGGTTGTGTCCTTAACAGCATCCCTCTGATTTCAATGGATTGAAAGGAGATGAATGTCCAATCTAGTTTGTCACTTTCTTCAGTTCTGCCCAGGAGGCAGTGAGCGAAAGACTTGAAGCCTCTAATCGAAGCTCCTCACTCCTTACAACTGCCTTGGAAAGCACAGCAACTTTATCTTGGGGCATTTACAGCTGGTCACAAACCCATAACGTGTTGCTACTTTGCACCATACCTCTCCCAGATGTCTTGCCTTTACCTCTGGGGCTCACCATTTCCACAGCGAGGTATTGATGATCACTATCCAGCTCCAGCTTCCTCTTAACCTGCAGAGAGGACCACAAGGAACTTTCTTACTGTGAGGACGGCGACTGCCGCAGTTTCCCCCATTCCTCTTCACCAGGCACTTCCTACAGAGCTCCTGCCAGATATTGTTCACAACGAGGCAACCCCCCTACCCTTACAGGTGCCCACCTAATGACACAAGGGAGCACCCCTCATTGCTCAGAGGAAACAGACTGCGTGGGAAATAAACCCCACACACCTCGCTGTACAGCTAGCAACCGAGAGCAGGAACGTGGCAGAATAAAACAAACTCATTGCCACCATTGTCAATCCCAGCAACAAGCCGCCGAAATGAGATAACCTTTAATACACACTGATGTATTGTTGGACGCAGAGTCTAAAAATACTCACTCTATTGAAGAGGAGAGAATGAAACTCCCTCTCGCATCTCCAACCAACAGTTTATAGAAATGGGATGCAATCTTGTGGCACACTCCCTAACTCTGAGCCCAAAGCTCCAGGTTCGAGTCCCACCCCAGGACCTGTAGCCAAGGAAGGTTTTTTTTTTCATTCATTCATGGAATGTCAGCATTTATTGCTTATCCCACATAGAGATTTACAGCATGCAAACAGGCCCTTTGGCCCAACTTGTCCATGCCACCTTTTCTTTTTTAAAACCCCTAAGCTAGTCCCAATTGCCCACATTTGGCCTATATCCCTCAATACCCATCTAACTATCTAAACGCTTTTTAAAAGACAGAATTGTACCTGTCTCTACTACTATCTCTGGCAGCTTGTTCCAGACACTCACCACCCTCTGTGTGAAAAAATGAATACTTTTGTATCTCATCGAACCTGTCCATCACTCAACATGATTATGGCTAATCCTGGATCCTATGACGGCACAGTGGTTAGCACTGCTGCTTCACAGCGTCAGGAACCCATGGTTGATTCCCAGCTTAGGTCAGTGTCCGTGTGGAGTTTGCACATTCTCCCCATGTCTGCGTCAATTTCCTCCAGATGCTCCAATTTCCTCCCGCACTCCAAAGATATGCAGGTGAGGTGGATTGGCCGCGCTAAAATTGACCATAGTGTCAGGAGGGTTAGCAGGGTAAATATGTGGGGTTATGGGGATAGGATTGTGGTCGGTGCAAGCTTGATGGGTCGAAAGACCTCCTTTGGTACTGCAGGGTGTACATGTGAAATTTCACTTTCCAACTTCCTCTCTATATCTGATGATTCACTGAGACATCAAAATCATGTTTATTCCAGTCTTAAATAAATTCAACAATGGAGCAACCACAATTCCCTGGGGTAGAGAAGTCTACAGATTCACGACCCTTGGAGTGAAGGAATTTCTCCTCACCTCAGTCCAAAATGATGGGCTCCTGATCCTGAGACGTGCCCCCACATTTTGTTTCCCCCTTACTGGCATCTCTCAGCATCCACCCTATCAAACTCTTTCAGGGTTTTGTAGATTTCAATGAGATTGCCTCTCATTTTTCTCATCTCCAGAGAAAACATACCCAATTTACTCTGCCTCGTATCAATGGACAGTTCCCTATTCCATTAATGTCTGTGCAGCCTGTTGTGGGTCTGGTTATGTTTATTGATGTCTCCTTTTACATCCACAGGTGATTCGGTCCGTCTTGTTGGTCAACAAGGGGCATACGCGCAGTGGGTCGTGCGAGAGTTGCTCTTGGACGTTGCTTCGAGAGTTGCCTAGTGCTTCGTGTCCATTAGTGTACACTAAAACTGGACCAAATAACAGGCAACACGACAGCTCAGTGATTATCACTGTCTGCTGTGCAGGGACCCAGGTTGAATCTCCAGCTTTGATCAATGTCTGTGGGAGTTTGCACATTCTCCCCATGCTTGCATGGGTTTTCTCCGGGTGCTGCGGTTTCCTCCCACATCCTAAAAATGTGCTTTTTAGGCTGATTGGTGTCAATAAATTGTCCCTGAATTGGATCTCCCTTAATCTGGCTCACATGTAATTCCCTAAATTTGCACCCCCTTTATTGTGCAGTCCACTAGAGGTAGACAAAAACGTCGACGAAAGATTTGAATAAGGCGCTCACTAAGTGTTAAAATGGGCAGCGCGAGCTCATAGGGCTGAAGGGCCTGTTTCCTGTGCTGTGCTGTTCTTTGACTAATTTAGTGAACCTTCACTGTATCACCCTCCAATGTAAGTTATCTCCTTTGTTAAATGTAAATAGCAAACAGGACACACGGCTCCAGATGTGGTCACACCAAAGTCCTGCACAGTTGTAGCAAGACTTCTTTATTCTGGTGCCACAATTTCCTCACAATACAATCTAACAAGAACTCTAGTTATTCTTTCACTTCCCTACCTCAGTAGAAGCAAAATTACAACAGTCCTCTGGCTGAAGTCAACTATCCAGCATTTCAGAAACCAAATCAGACCCAATACCCACCTCACACTTGACCATCTTAACACTCAAGGGCATTTTTTTTTATCACTTGATCAGATAGAATGTTATTTCACTATTTAAAAGGAAAATAATCGTCCCTGAGCTGCCAACTCTGGTCACATAGAAAATAGAAGCATTCTGCCCTTCAAACAAAGAACAGTACAGCACAGGAACAGACCCATGGGCCCTCCAAGCCTGTGCCAATCATGTTGTCCTATCTAGACCGACCAGCTGCATCTCTCTATTCCCCATCTGTTCATGTGTCTATCCAGATAAGTTCCAGACTGCTCAAGAACAACTGGTGGCAAGGAGTTAGCAAATCCTCAATCTGAAGATGGCATCTACAACCAGGGGATTTACAGAAGGTCTCAGGAACACTTAATTTTTAAACAGTCAATATAGTTAGAATTGGACATGTTAGTAACCTGGAAAGGAGACTGCTTCTTAAGAGAGAATTGCTGGCAATTTAATAAGTTTGAGCTCTGGGCAACAAATCAAATTTTACTGCACTGAAACAAATTGTGGCTGAATAACCTTGTTAAAAATGTTTCTTTTTTTAATCAATTTCAAAGCAGGCAGAATTCAGGACTGTGTGATTCCTGCCACAACAGCTATCTAACCTCATTCACAGTACTGCGGGAGCAGGATGGAAAGGGATGGCTTTTATCCTGGGAGCTCCTCCCCCTCCACAACGATATCTAGGGCCCTTTGTTTACCTTGTGAGGCACTGATTCCCAGCGCAGTGCAACCAGCTAACTCTCCTAGGCCTCTGCGACTGCACTTCTGTAACTCACCTCCCCCCCCACCCCAACAGCTGCAGTCACCCGAGGTGACCAGGCCTCAAGCTTCCGCTATGCCCAGAGTGGTATTACAAAGGCAAGAACTCAACGTGCAAAGTATCCGGGGAACAGTATTCTCAACAACTTGCAGCATGTTTCACGCAGTTAAATAACCTGTATTTATAAAGCATCTTTAATATAGTGAAACATCCCAAGGCACTTTGTGGGAGCATCATTAAAGAAAATTCAGTGCCAGGCCTCATAAGCAGATAGGTGACATGACAGGTGATCCAAATATTCCCTTAACCTCACACATTTACCCTGCCAATTTCCCTGACACTCAGGTAGTGTTTACGGACAAAATCTGCGTCTATGGCATTAGCATCCATAGATCTTTGATCTAACATTCTCTACTTTCCTGTTCTGGGACATAATGTGGAGATGCTAGCATTGGACTGGGATGGGTACAGGAAAAAGTCTCAAAATACCAGGTTAAAGGCCAACAGGTTTATTTGGATTCATGAGCTTTTGGAGCACTGCTCCTTCATCAGATGAGTGGACCTCAATCACCTGATGAAAGAGCAATGCTCCAAAAGCTTGCGATTCCAAATAAACCTGTTGGACTTTAACCTGCTTCTTACGGTTCTAGCACTTGTGCTCACAGCCACATTACTTAACTTCCACAGACTGGGGATTGAGGGGGGGATTGAGGGGTGATTGGAATGAAGGGATCAGGACAACAGTTTTAAAACACAGTGTACGGATCAGTGCTGCTCTCACTGAAGCCTTTTTTTAAGTGGCTCTCCAGCAGAAGGAGATTTTGCAGACAAGGTAACTGGTGCAGATAGGTAGGCATCACCTTTTATTAAATTATCTGGGCATCTTGACTTGCTTGCACAGGACTGTATCATCCTAACCCCAAAACCAATTCCACTGCAAGACATAGGGAAAAAAAAATTGATGGACATGTATAAACATGGGCCATATATATGGAGGGAGATAACTTACCAATCAACTAACAGAGAAAACATGCTTAAAAGACTCAAGACATCTGTAAAACAACCAATTTTACGCTAACAGCCAGCCCAATATGAAGAGTACTCATTCCCACACAATACTCCAGAAAAAGTTTGAAATCAAATATATGAAACTATATTCCCTCTGTTCACACTCACTGGGAAACATTTCCCTGGGTGAATATTGGTGCCGTCAGTATATATAAACACACACGAGTACAATGAAAAGGAATGGAGAAAGGATCTGTTCAGGAACTCAGATATATTGCTCTGTGAAGATACTGGTGCTGACTTCACACATACATACCCTCTCACACGCATGCACTCTCACTCTACAGTGCTGAAGGCCATTCAGCCTATCGAGCCTGCACCAACAATTCCAGGCCCTATCCCCATGCATTTATTCTAGCTAGTCCCCCTGACATCAAGGGTCAATTTAGCATGGTCAATCTAACCTACACATCTTTGGACACTAAGGAGCAATTTAACATGGCCAATCCCCCTAACCTGCACATCTTTGGACTGTGGGAGGAAACCAGAGGAGATCCACGCAGACACAGGGGAACATACAAACTCCATACAGTCACCAGAGGCTGAAATTGAGCCCATGTTCCTTGTGCTGTCAGGCATCCATTCAGATACTCTCAGAAATACTGGGCTGGATGGATACTGGTGCTGTCAGTATATATAAACATAAATACACACACTCATAACCAGAAAGCACAAGGATCGCTGTTCTGTCACACAGTTATGTTTCTCTGGGTGGGATGTTGATGCTGTTATTACACACATCTGTTCAGACATGCTCAGAAATGTTGTTCTGCATGGATACTGGTGCTGGCAATCTGCATAAATACATATATAACTAGAAGATAAAAGGATCTATCTATTCACTCAGTTATGTTCCTCTGGGTGGATACAGGTACTGTCAGTCTATATCAACACACACATACCATCTGTTTGACTACACTCAGTTATGTGGCTCTGGATTAGGTGCTCTGACTGTACACACAACAGGCTTTTCTCTCCAGGAAGCGGTCATGGGGCTGTTCACATACACTCAGAAACGGTCTCTGAATATTGGTATTGTCAATAAATATAAACACACACAAACATACATATACATGGATAACTAGAAGGTGTAAGGATCCGTTGAGTTAGTCAGTTGTATGGATGGATGTTGGTGTACTCCCTGTATACACACACACACACACCACTGTTCAGATACACCCAAACATCTCTCTGGGTGGACACTGGTGCTCAGTCTACATAAACAGAGACAATCTGTTGAGTTACTCTCAGTTATGTTGTTGTGGATGGGATGTGTATACACCTACCCACACACACACACACACACACATTCACTCTAATTACCGGTGGGCGCCCCAGCGGGGGCCGCTGCCCCCACTCGGCTGAGCCAGGACCCTGGGGTGTAGCAGCGAACAGCAGGAGCCCCTGAGCCTCCTTCATCCCGCTGCCCGAACCCGAACCCGAGCCCGAGCCCGAGCCCGGCCCCGTCCGCTCTGCCTCCGGCTCGGGCTGCCCGCTTGCCGGGGACGAGAGAATGAGCAGCTGCTGCCCGAGCAGCCCCTCGGGCCCGCAGCAAGGCACAGTCACCGTGTCGGAGTGGCTGGATAGCAGGGAATCGGCAGGAGCGGCCGCAGCGGCGCCGGCAGCAGCAGCAGCAGCGGGCTGGGGCTTCCCCGGTAACATCTGTCTGGACATTGCTACTGTTGCAGCTTTTTTGTTACAGTCTTTGTCCCTGTTTGTGGCTGTGTTGGATCCTGGTTCTCGCTGCAAGGGAAGGCATGAACAGATGAGTACAGTTCCAGCAGCTTGCCCTGTTAGCCCGGCACTTTGCTGCACTTTAAAAGGATATTTGCAGGCGTTTCTCTCCAGGAAGCGGCCATGGAGCTGCAACACTTTACGCGCCAAATATTTGCCGCGAAACTGTAACCCGTCCGCGTCACACACGGAGCTCCGCCCCCTTCCGCGCCCCATTGGTTCAGCCCTCGGTTTGACAGGCGCTGCCGTCCAATCAGTCATGGAAACGCCTTTCCCCTGTGCCGGGAGGCGGGTTTATTTAAACTGAAGGGGGAAGCAGGAAGTGAAATCTCCATGCAACCTTTAGACAGTACCCAAACTCTGTACTCTTTAAATACCAGCTTAAAGTCAGCATCCTTCAAACACAATACAACAACCTGTACACTCTAAACACTATACAAAAATTTACATCCTTTAAACACTACACAAAAATTTACATCCTTTAAACACTATACAAAAATCTACATTCTTTAAACACGATACAAAAATCTAAATTCTTTCAACAACATACAAAAATCTGCACCCTTTACACACAAGCTCAAAATAAACATCTTTTTAACACAATTCAAAAATACGTCCCCTTTAAACACTACCCAAAAATCTGCACGCTTTAAACCTTGTCCAAACATCCTTTTAAACACTATCAAAAATCTGCACTCTTTAAACACTATCAAAAATCTGCACTCTTTAATCTGCACCATTTAAATATGATCCAAAAATCTGCACCCTTTAAACACTATCCAAAAATCAGCACCTTTATACAATATTCAAAAATCAGCACCCTTTAAACACCATCCAATAATCAGCAACCTTTAAACACTACCCAAAAATCTGCACCATTTAAACACTATTCAAAAATCTACACTCTTTAAACCCCATCCAAAAATCTGCACCCTTTAAACACTATCCAAAAATCTCCACCCTGTAAACAATATCCAAAAATCTGCACCCTTTAAACACTACCCAAAAATCTGCACCCTTTAAACACTGTCCAAAAATCAGCACCTTTATACAATATTCAAAAATCTCCACCCTTTAAACACTATCCAAAAATCTGCACCCTTTAAACACCATCCAAAAATCAGCACCCCTTAAACACGATCCAAAAATCTGGACCATTTAAACACTATACAAAAATCTCCACCCTTTAAACACTATACAAAAATCTGCACCCTTTAAACATTATACAAAAATCTGCACCCTTTAAACACTATCCAAAAATCTCCACCCTTTAAACACTATCCAAAAATCTGCACCCTTTAAACACTATCCAAAAATCTCCACCTTGTAAACAATATCCAAAAATCTGCACCCTTTAAACACTATCCAAAAATCTGCACCCTTTAAACACTACCCAAAAATCTGTACATTTTAAACACTATCGAAAAATCTGTACACTTTAAACACTATCCAAAAGTCTGCACCCTATATACACTATCCAAAAATCTGTACACTTTAAACACTATCCAAAAATCTGCACCCTTTAAACACTATCCAAAAATCTGCACCCTTTAAACACTATCCAAAAATCTGCACCCTTTAAACACTACCCAAAAATCTTTACACTTTAAACACTAATGAAAAATCTGTACACTTTAAACACTATCCAAAAATCTGCACCCTTTATACACTGTCCAAAAATCTGCACCCATGAAACGCTATCCAAAAATCTACACCCTTTAAACACTATCCAAAAATCTGCACCCTTTAAACACTATCCAAAAATATGCACCCTTTAAACACTATCCAAAAATTTGCATCCTTTAAACACTGTCCAAAAATCTGCACCCTTTAAACACTACCCAAAAATCTTTACACTTTAAACACTATCAAAAAATCTGTACACTTTAAACACTATCCAAAAGTCTGCACCCTATATACACTATCCAAAAATCTGCACCCTTTAAGCACTACCCAAAAATGTGTACACTTTAAACACTATACAAAAATCTGTACACTTTAAACACTATGCAAAAATCTGCACCCTTTAAACACCATCCAAAAATCTGCACCCTTTAAACACTATCCAAAAATCTGCACCCTTTAAACACTATCCAAAAATCTGCACCCTTTAAACACTATTCAAAAATCTGCACCCTTTAAACACTATCCAAAAATCTGCACCATTTAAACACTACCCAAACATCTGCACCCTTTAAACATTATCCAAAAATCTACACCCTCTAAACACTATCCAAAAATCTGACCCTATATACACGATCCAAAAATCTGCACCATTTAGGCACTATCCAAAATGTGTACACTTTAAACACTATCCAAAATCTGTACACTTTAAACACTATCCAAAATCTGTACACTTTAAACACTATCCAAAAATCTGCACACTTTATACACTGTCAAAATCTGCACCCTTTAAACGCTATCCAAAAATCTGCACCCTTGAAACACTATCCAAAAATCTGGCCCTTTAAACACTATCCAAAAATCTGCACTCTTTATACAATATTCAAAATTCCGCAACTTTAAACACTGTTCAAATATCTGCACCCTTTAAACACTACCCAAAAATCTGTACACTTTAAACCTATCGAAAAATCTGTACGCTTTAAACAATATCCAAAAGTCTGTACACTTTATACACTATCCAAAAATCTGCACAATTTAAGCACTATCCAAAAATCTGTACACTTTAAACACTATCCAAAAATCTGCACTCTTTAAATATTGTCCAAAAATCTGCACCCTTTAAACATTATCCAAAATATGCACCATTTAAACACTATCCAAAAATCTTTACATTTTAAGAACTAACGAAAAATCTGTACAATTTAAACACTATCCAAAAATCTGCACCCTTTAAACACTATCCAAAAATCTGCACAATTTAAATACTATACAAAAATCTGTACAATTTAAACACTATCCAAAAATCTGTACTCTTTAAATACTGTCGAAAAGTCTGTACACTTTAAACACTATCCAAAAGTATGCACCATTTATACACTATCCAAAAATCTGTACCATTTAAGACTATCCAAAAATTTGTACACTTTAAACACTATCCAAAAGTCTGCACCCTTTATACACTATCCAAAAATCTGCACCCTTTAAGCATTATCCAAAAATGTGTACACTTTAAACACTATACAAAAATCTTTACACTTTAAACACTATCCAAAAATCTGCACCCTTTAAACACTATCCAAAAATCTGCACCCTTTAAACACTATCCAAAAATCTGCACCCTTTAAACACTATCCAAAAATCTGCACCCTTTAAACACTACCCAAAAATCTGTACACTTTAAACACTATCCAAAAGTCTGCACCCTATATACACGATCCAAAAATCTGCACCATTTAGGCACTATCCAAAAATGTGTACACTTTAAACACTATCCAAAAATCTGTACACTTTAAACACTATCCAAAAATCTGTACACTTTAAACACTATCCAAAAATCTGCACCCTTTATACACTGTCCAAAAATCTGCACCCTTTAAACGCTATCCAAAAATCTGCACCCTTGAAACACTATCCAAAAATCTGCGCCCTTTAAACACTATCCAAAAATCTGCACCCTTTATACAATATTCAAAAATCCGCAACCTTTAAACACTGTCCAAATATCTGCACCCTTTAAACACTACCCAAAAATCTGTACACTTTAAACACTATCGAAAAATCTGTACGCTTTAAACACTATCCAAAAGTCTGCACCCTATATACACGATCCAAAAATCTGCACCATTTAAGCACTATCCAAAAATCTGTACACTTTAAACACTATCCAAAAATCTGCACCCTTTAAACCTTATCCAAAAATCTGCACCCTTTAAACATTATCCAAAAATCTGCACCCTTTAAACACTACCCAAAAATCTTTACACTTTAAGCACTAACGAAAAATCTGTACACTTTAAACACTATCCAAAAATCTACACCCTTTAAACACTATCCAAAAATCTACACCCTTTAAATACTATCCAAAAATCTGCACCATTTAAACACTACCCAAAAATCTGTACACTTTAAACACTATCGAAAAATCTGTACACTTTAAACACTATCCAAAAGTCTGCACCCTATATACACGATCCAAAAATCTGCACCATTTAAGCACTATCCAAAAATCTGTACACTTTAAACACTATCCAAAAATCTGCACCCTTTAAACACTATCCAAAAATTTGCACCCTTTAAACATTATCCAAAAATCTGCACCCTTTAAACACTACCCAAAAATCTTTACACTTTAAGCACTAACGAAAAATCTGTACACTTTAAACACTATCCAAAAATCTACACCCTTTAAACACTATCCAAAAATCTACACCCTTTAAATACTATCCAAAAATCTGCACCATTTAAACACTATCCAAAAATCTACACCCTTGAAACGCTATCCAAAAATCTACACCCTTTAAACACTATCCAAAAATCTACACCCTTTAAACATTATCCAAAAATCTGCACCCTTTAAACACTATCCAAAAATCTGCACCCTTTAAACACTATCCAAAAATATGCACCCTTTAAACACTACTCAAAAATCTGCATCCTTTAAACACTATCCAAAAATCTGCACCCTTTATACAATATTCAAAAATCCACAACCTTTAAACACTGTCCAAAAATCTCCACCCTTTAAACACCATCCAAAAATCAGCAACCTTAAAACATTGTCCAAAAATCTGAACCCTTTAAACACTATCCAAAAATCTCCACTCTTTAAACAACATCCAAAAATCAGCAACCTTTAAACACTGTCCAAAAATCTGCACCCTTTAAACACTACCCAAAAATCTCCACCCTTTAAACACTATCCAAAAATCTCCACCCTTTAAACACCATCCAAAAATCTGCACCCTTTAAACAATATCCAAAAATCAGCACCCTTTATACAATATTCAAAAATCCGCACCCTTTAAACACTATCCAAAAATCTCCACCCTTTAAACACCATCCAAAAATCTGCATCCTTTAAACACTATCCAAAAATCAGGACCCTTTAAACACTATCCAAAAATCTGCACCCGTTATACAATATTCAAAAATCCGCACCCTTTAAATACTATCCAAAAATCTGCATCCTTTAAACACTATCCAAAAATCAGCACCCTTTACACACTATCCAAAAATCTACACTCTTTAAACCCCATCCAAAAATCTGCACCATTTAAACACTATCCAAAAATCTGCACCATTTAAACACGATCCAAAAATCTGTACATTTTAAACACTATACAAAAATCTGCACCCGTTATACAATATTCAAAAATCCGCACCCTTTAAACACTATCCAAAAATCTGCATCCTTTAAACACTATCCAAAAATCAGCACCTTTTAAACACTATCCAAAAATTTACACTCTTTAAACCCCATCCAAAAATCTGCACCCCTTAAACATAATCCAAAAATCTGCACCATTTAAACACTATCCAAAAATCAGGACCCTTTAAACACTATCCAAAAATCAGGACCCTTTAAACACTATCCAAAAATCTGCACCCTTTATACAATATTCAAAAATCAGCAACCTTTAAACACTATCAAAAATCTGCGCCATTTAAACACTATCCAAAAATCTACACTCTTTAAACCCCATCCAAAAATCTGCACCCCTCAAACATAATCCTAAAATCTGCACCATTTAAACACGATCCAAAAATCTGCACGCTTTAAATATTGTCCAAAAGTCTGCACCATTTAAACACTATCCAAAAATCTGCACCCTTTAAACACGATCCAAACTATCTGCACTTTTTAAATACTGTCTAAAATATGCACCATTTAAACACTATCCAAAAATCTACACTCTTTAAACACTATCCAAAAATCTACACCCTTTAAACACGATCCAAAAATCTGCACCCTTTAAACACTATCCAAACTATCTGCACTTTTTAAATACTGTCTAAAATATGCACCATTTAAACACTATCCAAAAACCTACACTCTTTAAACACTATCCAAAAACCTGCACCCTTTAAACACGATCCAAAAATGTGCACCCTTTAAACACTATCCAAAAATCTGCACCCTTTAAACACTATCCAAAAATCGGCACCATATAAACACGATCCAAAAATCGGCACCATATAAACACGATCCAAAAATCTGCACCACATAAACACTATCCAAAAATCTGCACCCTTTAAACACCATCCAAAAATCAGCAACTTTCAACCACTATCCAAAAATCTGCATCCTTTAAACACCGTACAAAAATCTGCACCATATAAACACTATCCAAAAATCTGCACCCTTTGAACACCATCCAAAAATCAGCAACCTTTAAACACTATCCAAAAATCTGCATCCTTTAAACACTATCCAAAAATCTGCATTCTTTAAACACTATCCAAAAATCTGCACTATTTAAACCTATCCAAATATCTACACTCTTTAAACACTGTCCAAAAATCTGCACCATTTAAACACTATCCAAAATATGCACCATTTAAACACGATCCAAAAATCTGCACTCTTTAATCACTGTCCAAAAATCTGCATCCTTTAAACAGCATACAAAAATCTGCACCATTTAAACACCATCCAAAAATCAGCAATCTTTAAACACTATCCAAAAATCTGCATCCTTTAAACACCATACAAAAATAGGCACCATATAAACACGATCCAAAAATCGGCACCATATAAACACCATACAAAAATCGGAACCATATAAACACTATCCAAAAATCTGCACCATTTAAACACCATCCAAAAATCAGCAATCTTTAAACACTATCCAAAAATCTGCATCCTTTAAGCACCATACAAAAATCGGCACCATATAAACACTATCCAAAAATCTGCACCCTTTAAACACTATCCAAAAATTTGCATCCTTTAAACACTATCCAAAAATCGGCACCATATAAACACTATCCAAAAATCGGCACCATATAAACACTATCCAAAAATCTGCACCCTTTAAACACTATCCAAAAATCTGCACAATATAAACACTATCCAAAAATCTGCACAATATAAACACTATCCAAAAATCTGCACCCTTTAAAAACTATCCAAAAATCTGCACCCTTTAAACACTATCCAAAAATCTGCAACCTTTAAAAACTATCCAAAAATCTGCACAATATAAACACTATCCAAAAATCTGCACTCTTTAAATACTGTCCAAAAGTCTGCACCCTTTAAACACTACCCAAAAATCTGCACCCTTTAAGCTCTAACAAAAATCTGTACAATTTAAACACTATCCAAAAATCTGCACCATTTAAACACTATCCAAAAATCTGTACACTTTAAATACTATCCAAAAATCTGCACCATTTAAACACTATCCAAAAATCTACACCCTTGAAACGCTATCCAAAAATCTACACCCTTTAAACACTATCCAAAAATCTACACCCTTTAAACATTATCCAAAAATCTGCACCCTTTAAACACTATCCAAAAATCTGCACCCTTTAAACACTATCCAAAAATATGCACCCTTTAAACACTACTCAAAAATCTGCATCCTTTAAACACTATCCAAAAATCTGCACCCTTTATACAATATTCAAAAATCCACAACCTTTAAACACTGTCCAAAAATCTCCACCCTTTAAACACCATCCAAAAATCAGCAACCTTAAAACATTGTCCAAAAATCTGAACCCTTTAAACACTATCCAAAAATCTCCACTCTTTAAACAACATCCAAAAATCAGCAACCTTTAAACACTGTCCAAAAATCTGCACCCTTTAAACACTACCCAAAAATCTCCACCCTTTAAACACTATCCAAAAATCTCCACCCTTTAAACACCATCCAAAAATCTGCACCCTTTAAACAATATCCAAAAATCAGCACCCTTTATACAATATTCAAAAATCCGCACCCTTTAAACACTATCCAAAAATCTCCACCCTTTAAACACCATCCAAAAATCTGCATCCTTTAAACACTATCCAAAAATCAGGACCCTTTAAACACTATCCAAAAATCTGCACCCGTTATACAATATTCAAAAATCCGCACCCTTTAAATACTATCCAAAAATCTGCATCCTTTAAACACTATCCAAAAATCAGCACCCTTTACACACTATCCAAAAATCTACACTCTTTAAACCCCATCCAAAAATCTGCACCATTTAAACACTATCCAAAAATCTGCACCATTTAAACACGATCCAAAAATCTGTACATTTTAAACACTATACAAAAATCTGCACCCGTTATACAATATTCAAAAATCCGCACCCTTTAAACACTATCCAAAAATCTGCATCCTTTAAACACTATCCAAAAATCAGCACCTTTTAAACACTATCCAAAAATTTACACTCTTTAAACCCCATCCAAAAATCTGCACCCCTTAAACATAATCCAAAAATCTGCACCATTTAAACACTATCCAAAAATCAGGACCCTTTAAACACTATCCAAAAATCAGGACCCTTTAAACACTATCCAAAAATCTGCACCCTTTATACAATATTCAAAAATCAGCAACCTTTAAACACTATCAAAAATCTGCGCCATTTAAACACTATCCAAAAATCTACACTCTTTAAACCCCATCCAAAAATCTGCACCCCTCAAACATAATCCTAAAATCTGCACCATTTAAACACGATCCAAAAATCTGCACGCTTTAAATATTGTCCAAAAGTCTGCACCATTTAAACACTATCCAAAAATCTGCACCCTTTAAACACGATCCAAACTATCTGCACTTTTTAAATACTGTCTAAAATATGCACCATTTAAACACTATCCAAAAATCTACACTCTTTAAACACTATCCAAAAATCTACACCCTTTAAACACGATCCAAAAATCTGCACCCTTTAAACACTATCCAAACTATCTGCACTTTTTAAATACTGTCTAAAATATGCACCATTTAAACACTATCCAAAAATCTACACTCTTTAAACACTATCCAAAAACCTGCACCCTTTAAACACGATCCAAAAATGTGCACCCTTTAAACACTATCCAAAAATCTGCACCCTTTAAACACTATCCAAAAATCGGCACCATATAAACACGATCCAAAAATCGGCACCATATAAACACGATCCAAAAATCTGCACCACATAAACACTATCCAAAAATCTGCACCCTTTAAACACCATCCAAAAATCAGCAACTTTCAACCACTATCCAAAAATCTGCATCCTTTAAACACCGTACAAAAATCTGCACCATATAAACACTATCCAAAAATCTGCACCCTTTGAACACCATCCAAAAATCAGCAACCTTTAAACACTATCCAAAAATCTGCATCCTTTAAACACTATCCAAAAATCTGCATTCTTTAAACACTATCCAAAAATCTGCACTATTTAAACCTATCCAAATATCTACACTCTTTAAACACTGTCCAAAAATCTGCACCATTTAAACACTATCCAAAATATGCACCATTTAAACACGATCCAAAAATCTGCACTCTTTAATCACTGTCCAAAAATCTGCATCCTTTAAACAGCATACAAAATCTGCACCATTTAAACACCATCCAAAAATCAGCAATCTTTAAACACTATCCAAAAATCTGCATCCTTTAAACACCATACAAAAATAGGCACCATATAAACACGATCCAAAAATCGGCACCATATAAACACCATACAAAAATCGGAACCATATAAACACTATCCAAAAATCTGCACCATTTAAACACCATCCAAAAATCAGCAATCTTTAAACACTATCCAAAAATCTGCATCCTTTAAGCACCATACAAAAATCGGCACCATATAAACACTATCCAAAAATCTGCACCCTTTAAACACTATCCAAAAATTTGCATCCTTTAAACACTATCCAAAAATCGGCACCATATAAACACTATCCAAAAATCGGCACCATATAAACACTATCCAAAAATCTGCACCCTTTAAACACTATCCAAAAATTGTTTTTTGTTTTTTGTTTTTTTTACACTTTAAGCACTAACGAAAAATTGTACACTTTAAACACTATCCAAAAATCTACACCCTTTAAACACTATCCAAAAATCTACACCCTTTAAATACTATCCAAAAATCTGCACCATTTAAACACTATCCAAAAATCTACACCTTGAAACGCTATCCAAAAATCTACACCCTTTAAACACTATCCAAAAATCTACACCCTTTAAACATTATCCAAAAATCTGCACCCTTTAAACACTATCCAAAAATCTGCACCCTTTAAACACTATCCAAAAATATGCCCTTTAAACACTACTCAAAAATCTGCATCCTTTAAACACTATCCAAAAATCTGCACCCTTTATCAATATTCAAAAATCCACAACCTTTAAACACTGTCCAAAAATTCCACCCTTTAAACACCATCCAAAAATCAGCAACCTTAAAACATTGTCCAAAAATCTGAACCCTTTAAACACTATCCAAAAATCTCCACTCTTTAAACAACATCCAAAAATCAGCAACCTTTAAACACTGTTTGTTTTACCCAAAAATCTCCACCCTTTAAACACTATCCAAAAATCTCCACCCTTTAAACACCATCCAAAAATCTGCACCCTTTAAACAATATCCAAAAATCAGCACCCTTTATACAATATTCAAAAATCCGCACCCTTTAAACACTATCCAAAAATCTCCACCCTTTAAACACCATCCAAAAATCTGCATCCTTTAAACACTATCCAAAAATCAGGACCCTTTAAACACTATCCAAAAATCTGCACCCGTTATACAATATTCAAAAATCCGCACCCTTTAAATACTATCCAAAAATCTGCATCCTTTAAACACTATCCAAAAATCAGCACCCTTTACACACTATCCAAAAATCTACACTCTTTAAACCCCATCCAAAAATCTGCACCATTTAAACACTATCCAAAAATCTGCACCATTTAAACACGATCCAAAAATCTGTACATTTTAAACACTATACAAAAATCTGCACCCGTTATACAATATTCAAAAATCCGCACCCTTTAAACACTATCCAAAAATCTGCATCCTTTAAACACTATCCAAAAATCAGCACCTTTTAAACACTATCCAAAAATTTACACTCTTTAAACCCCATCCAAAAATCTGCACCCCTTAAACATAATCCAAAAATCTGCACCATTTAAACACTATCCAAAAATCAGGACCCTTTAAACACTATCCAAAAATCAGGACCCTTTAAACACTATCCAAAAATCTGCACCCTTTATACAATATTCAAAAATCAGCAACCTTTAAACACTATCAAAAATCTGCGCCATTTAAACACTATCCAAAAATCTACACTCTTTAAACCCCATCCAAAAATCTGCACCCCTCAAACATAATCCTAAAATCTGCACCATTTAAACACGATCCAAAAATCTGCACGCTTTAAATATTGTCCAAAAGTCTGCACCATTTAAACACTATCCAAAAATCTGCACCCTTTAAACACGATCCAAACTATCTGCACTTTTTAAATACTGTCTAAAATATGCACCATTTAAACACTATCCAAAAATCTACACTCTTTAAACACTATCCAAAAATCTACACCCTTTAAACACGATCCAAAAATCTGCACCCTTTAAACACTATCCAAACTATCTGCACTTTTTAAATACTGTCTAAAATATGCACCATTTAAACACTATCCAAAAATCTACACTCTTTAAACACTATCCAAAAACCTGCACCCTTTAAACACGATCCAAAAATGTGCACCCTTTAAACACTATCCAAAAATCTGCACCCTTTAAACACTATCCAAAAATCGGCACCATATAAACACGATCCAAAAATCGGCACCATATAAACACGATCCAAAAATCTGCACCACATAAACACTATCCAAAAATCTGCACCCTTTAAACACCATCCAAAAATCAGCAACTTTCAACCACTATCCAAAAATCTGCATCCTTTAAACACCGTACAAAAATCTGCACCATATAAACACTATCCAAAAATCTGCACCCTTTAAACACCATCCAAAAATCAGCAACCTTTAAACACTATCCAAAAATCTGCATCCTTTAAACACTATCCAAAAATCTGCATTCTTTAAACACTATCCAAAAATCTGCACTATTTAAACCTATCCAAATATCTACACTCTTTAAACACTGTCCAAAAATCTGCACCATTTAAACACTATCCAAAATATGCACCATTTAAACACAATCCAAAAATCTGCACTCTTTAATCACTGTCCAAAAATCTGCATCCTTTAAACAGCATACAAACATCTGCACCATTTAAACACCATCCAAAAATCAGCAATCTTTAAACACTATCCAAAAATCTGCATCCTTTAAGCACCATACAAAAATCGGCACCATATAAACACTATCCAAAAATCTGCACCCTTTAAACACTATCCAAAAATTTGCATCCTTTAAACACTATCCAAAAATCGGCACCATATAAACACTATCCAAAAATCGGCACCATATAAACACTATCCAAAAATCTGCACCCTTTAAACACTATCCAAAAATCTGCACAATATAAACACTATCCAAAAATCTGCACAATATAAACACTATCCAAAAATCTGCACCCTTTAAAAACTATCCAAAAATCTGCACCCTTTAAACACTATCCAAAAATCTGCAACCTTTAAAAACTATCCAAAAATCTGCACAATATAAACACTATCCAAAAATCTGCACTCTTTAAATACTGTCCAAAAGTCTGCACCCTTTAAACACTACCCAAAAATCTGCACCCTTTAAACTCCATACAAAAATCGGTACCATATAAACACGATCCAAAAATCTGCACCATATAAACACTATCCAAAAATCTGTACACTTTAAAAACTATCCAAAAATCTGCAATCTTTAAATACAGTCCAAAAGTCTGCACCCTTTAAACACTACCCAAAAATCTGCACCCTTTAAACACCTTACAAAAATCTGCATCCTTTAAACACTATCCAAAAATCTGTACACTTTAAACACTATCCAAAAATCTGCACTCTTTAAATACTGTCCAAAAGTCTGCACAATTTAAACACTATCCAAAATATGTACCATTTAAACACTATCCAAAAATCTACACTCTTTAAACACTCTCCAAAAATCTGCACTACTTAAACCTATCCAAATATCTGCACCCTTTAAACACTACCCAAAAATCTGCATCCTTTAAACACTATCCAAAAATCCGCACCCTTTATACACTGTTCAAAAACCTGCACCCTTTAAACACTATCCAAAAATCTGCACAGTTTGTACACTATCCAAAATTCAGCACACTTTCAACACTATCCAAAAATCTGCACAATTTATACACTATCCAAAAATCAGCACCCTTTAAACACTATCCAAAAATCTGCACAATTTAAACACTACCCAAAAATCTGCACCTGTTAATCACTGTCCAAAGATGTGCACAATATAAACACGATCCAAAAAATCTGCACCCATTAAACACTGTCCAAAAATCTACACCCTTTAAACACTATCCAAAAATCTGCACAATTTAAACACTATCCAAAAATCTGTACCATTTAAACTCCATACAAAAATCGGTACCATATAAACACTATCCAAAAATCTGTACACTTTAAACACTATCCAAAAATCTGCACTCTTTAAATACTGTCCAAAATATCTGCACTTTTTAAACACTATCCAAAATATGCACCATTAAAACACTATCCAAAAATCTGCACCCTTTAAACACTATTCAAAAATCTGCACCCTTTAAACACGATCCAAAAATCTGCACCCTTTGAACAGTATTCAAAAATATGCACCCTTTAAACACTATCCAAAAATCTACACCCTCTAAACACTATCCAAAAATCTGCACCCTTTACACACTATCCAAAGATCTCATCCTTCAAACATTATCCAAACATCTACACCCTCTAAACAATATCCAAAAATCTGCACCCTCTAAACAATATCCAAAAATCTGCACCCTCTAAACACTATCCAAAAATCTGCACCATTATAATCCAAAAATCTACACCCTCTAAACACTATCCAAAAATCTGTACGCTCTAAACAACATCCAAAAATCTGCACCCTCTAAACATTATCCAAAAATCTGCACCATTATAATCCAAAAATCTACACCCTCTAAACACCATCCAAAAATCTACACCCTCTAAACGCTATCCAAAAATCTACACCCTCTAAACGCTATCCAAAAATCTACACCCTCTAAACACCATCCAAAAATCTACACCCTCTAAACACCATCCAAAAGTCTGCACCATTATAGTCCAAAAATCTACACCCTCTAAACACTATCCAAAAATATACACCCTCTAAACACCATCCAAAAGTCTGCACCATTATAGTCCAAAAATCTACACACCCTTTAAACACTATGCAAAAATCTGCACCCCCTAAACACCATCCAAAAATCTACACCCTCTAAACACCATCCAAAAGTCTGCACCATTATAGTCCAAAAATCTACATCCTCTAAACACTATCCAAAAATCTACATCCTCTAAACACCATCCAAAAGTCTGCACCATTATAGTCCAAAAATCTACACCCTCTAAACACTATCCAAAAATCTGCACCCTCTAAACACCATCCAAAAATCTGCACCATTATAGTCCAAAAATCTACGCCCTCTAAACACTATCCAAAAATCTGCACCATTATAATCCAAAAATCTACACCATCTAAACACTATCCAAAAATCTACACCCTCTAAACACTATCCAAAAATCTGCACCCTCTAAACACCATCCAAAAATCTACACCCTCTAAACACCATCCAAAAATCTGCACCATTATAGTCCAAAAATATGCACCCTCTGAACACCATCCAAAAATCTACACCCTCTAAACACTATCCAAAAATCTGCACCCTCTAAACACCATCCAAAAATCTGCACCATTATAGTCCAAAAATCTACACCCTCTAAACACCATCGAAAAATCTGCACCCTCTAAACACTATCCAAAAATCTGCACGCTCTACACACCATCCAAAAATCTGCACCCTCTAAACACTATCCAAAAATCTACACCATTATAGTCCAAAAATCTGCACCCTCTAAACACTATCCAAAAATCTGCACGCTCTACACACCATCCAAAAATCTGCACCCCCTAAACACCATCCAAAAATCTGCACCCTCTAAACAACATCCAAAAATCTACACCATTATAGTCCAAAAATATACACCCTCTAAACACTATCCAAAAATCTGCACCATGTAAACACCATCCAAAAATCTGCACCCTCTAAATACCATCCAAAAATCTGCACCCTCTAAATACCATCCAAAAATCTGCACCCTCTAAATACCATCCAAAAATCTGCAACCTATAAACACTATCCAAAAATCTGCACCATTATAATCCAAAAATCTACACCCTCTAAACACTATCCAAAAATCTACACCCTCTAAACACCATCCAAAAATCTGCACCCTCTAAACACTATTCAAAAATCTGCACCATTATAATCCAAAAATCTACACCCTCTAAACACTATCCAAAAATCTGCACCATGTAAACACCATCCAAAAATCTGCACCCTCTAAATACTATCCAAAAATCTGCACCCTTTAAACACTATCCAAAAATCTACACCCTCTAAACACTATCCAAAAATCTGCACCATTTAAACACTATCCAAAGATCTGCATCCTTTAAATACCATCCAAAAATCTGCAACCTCTAAACACTATCCAAAAATCTCCACCATTATAATCCAAGAATCTACACCCTCTAAACACTATCCAAAAATCTGCACCCTCTAAACACTATCCAAAAATCTGCACCATTATAATCCAAAAATCTGCACCATTATAATCCAAAAATCTACACCCTCTAAACACTATCCAAAAATCTGCACCATGTAAACACCATCCAAAAATCTGCACCCTCTAAATACCATTATCCAAAAATCTGCACCATTATAATCCAAAAATCTACACCCTCTAAACACTATCCAAAAATCTACACCCTCTAAACGCTATCCAAAAATCTACACACTCTAAACACTATCCAAAAATCTACACCCTCTAAACGCTATCCAAAAATCTGCACCCTCTAAATACTATCCAAAAATCTGCACCATTATAATCCAAAAATCTGTACACTTTAAACACTATCCAAAAATCTGCACAATGTAAACACTATCCAAAAATCTGTACACTTTAAACACTATCCAAAAATCTGCACTCTTTAAATACTGTCCAAAAATCTGCACCCTTTAAACACTATCCAAAATATACACCATTTAAACACTATCCAAAAATCTGCACCTTTTAAAAACTACCCAAAAATCTGCACCATTTAAACACTATCCAAAAATCTGCACCCTTTAAACACTATCCAAAAATCTGCACAATGTAAACACTATACAAAAATCTGTACACTTTAAACACTATCCAAAAATCTGCACTCTTTAAATACTGTCCAAAAGTCTGCACCCTTTAAACACTATCCAAAATATGCACCATTTAAACACTATCCAAAAATCTGTACCCTTTAAACACTATCCAAAAATCTCCACCCTGTAAACAATATCCAAAAGTCCGCACCCTTTAAACACTACCCAAAAATCTGCACCCTTTAAATACCTTACAAAAATCGGCACCATTTAAACACTATCCAAAAATCTGTACAGTTTAAACACTATCCAAAAATCTGCACTCTTTAAATACTGTCCAAAAATCTGCACCATTTAAACACTATCCAAAAATCTGCACCCTTTAAACACTATCCAAAAATCTGCACCCTCTAAACACTATCCAAAAATCTGCACCATTTAAACACTATCAAAAATCTGCACCCTCTAAACACTATCCAAAAATCTACATGTAAACACCATCCAAAAATCTGCACCATTTAAACCTATCCAAAAATCGACCCTCTTAAACACTATCCAAAAATCTGCACCCTCTAAACACTATCCAAAAATCTGCACCCTCTAAACACCATCCAAAAATCTGCACCCTTTATACACCATCCAAAAATCTGCACCCTCTAAACACCATCCAAAAATCTGCACCCTTTAAACACTATCCAAAAATCTGCACCATTTATACACTTCCAAAAATCTGCACCCTCTAAACACTATCCAAAAATCTGCACCCTCTATACACTATCCAAAAATCTGCACCCTCTAAACACTATCCAAAAATCTGCACCCTTTAAACACTATCCAAAAATCTGCACCCTCTAAACACTATCCAAAAATCTGCACCATCTAAACACTATCCAAAAATCTGCACCCTCTAAACAACATCCAAAAATCTGCACCCTCTAAACACTATCCAAAAATCTGCACCATTATAGTCCAAAAATCTACACCCTCTAAACACTATCCAAAAATCTGCACCCTCTAAACACCATCCAAAAATCTGCACCCTCTAAACACTATCCAAAAATCTGCACCTTTAAATACTATCCAAAAATGTGCACCCTAAATACTATCCAAAAATCTGCACCCTCTAAACACCATCCAAAAATCTGCACCCTCTAAATACTATCCAAAAATCTACGCCATTTTAATTCCAAAAATCTGTACAATTTATATATCCAAAAATCTGCACAATGTAAACAGTATCCAAAAATCTGTACCTTTAAACACTATCCAAAAATCTGCACCTTTTTGTTTGTTGTTTTCTTTAAACACTATCCAAAAATCTGCACCTTTTAAAAACTATCCAAAAATCTGCACCATTTATAGTCTTCAAAAATATGCACCCTTGTTTTTTTTTGTTTTTGTTTGTTTTCAAAAATCTGCACAATGTAAACACTATGAATTGTGCACTTTAAACACTATCCAAAAATCTGCACTCTTTAAATACTGTCCAAAAGTCTGCACCCTTTAAACACTATCCAAAAGTATGCACCATTATAGTCAAAAAATCTGTACCCTTTAACACTATCCAAAAATCTGCACCCTGTAAACAATATCCAAAAGTCTGAACCCTTTAAACAATATCCAAAAATATGCACCCTTTAAATAACTTCAAAAATCGGCACCATTTAGTTCCAAAAATATGTACATTTTAAACACTATCCAAAAATCTGCACTCTTTAAATACTGTCCAAAAATCTGCACCATTTAAACACTATCCAAAAATCTGCACCATGTAAACACCATCCAAAAATCTGCACCATTATATTCCAAAAATCTGCGACCTCTAAACACTATCCAAAAATCTGCACCATTATAATCCAAGAATCTACACCATCTAAACACTATCCAAAAATCTGCACCCTCTAAACACTATCCAAAAATCTGCACCATTATAATCCAAAAATCTGCACCATTATAATCCAAAAATCTGCACCATTATAGTTCCAAAAATATGCACCATGTGAACACCATCCAAAAATCTGCACCCTCTAAATACTATCCAAAAATCTGCAACCTCTAAACACTATCCAAAAATCTGCACCATTATAGTCCAAGAATCTACACCCTCTAAACACTATCCAAAAATCTGCACGCTCTAAACACTATCCAAAAATCTGCACCCTCTAAACAACATCCAAAAATCTACACCATTATAGTCCAAAAATCTGCACCCTCTAAACACTATCCAAAAATCTGCACGCTCTACACACCATCCAAAAATCTGCACCCCCTAAACACCATCCAAAAATCTGCACCCTCTAAACAACATCCAAAAATCTACACCATTATAGTCCAAAAATATACACCCTCTAAACACTATCCAAAAATCTGCACCATGTAAACACCATCCAAAAATCTGCACCCTCTAAATACCATCCAAAAATCTGCACCCTCTAAATACCATCCAAAAATCTGCACCCTCTAAATACCATCCAAAAATCTGCACCATTATAGTCCAAAAATCTACGCCCTCTAAACACTATCCAAAAATCTGCACCATTATAATCCAAAAATCTACACCATCTAAACACTATCCAAAAATCTACACCCTCTAAACACTATCCAAAAATCTGCACCCTCTAAACACCATCCAAAAATCTGCACCATTATAGTCCAAAAATCTACGCCCTCTAAACACTATCCAAAAATCTGCACCATTATAATCCAAAAATCTACACC
>JAGIQG010000494.1:0-26965 GCA_024679065.1 Sphyrna mokarran
AGGGGCCAGAAACAGGGGGCCAGAAACTGGGGGCCAGAAACAGGAGGCCAGAAACAGGGGGCCAGAAACCAAAGGCCAGAAACCGGGAGCCAGAAACAGGGGGCGTCAAACAGGCGAAGTTAAACAGGGGGTGTGAAACAGGGGGTGGGAAACAGGGGGCAGAAACAGGGGGCCAGAAACAGGGGGCCAGGAATAGGGAGTCCGAAACAGGGGGCCAGAAACAGGGGGCCAGAAACAGGGGGCGTGAAACAGAGGGCCACAAACAAGGGGCATGAAACAGGGGCCGTCATACAGGGGGCGTGAAACAGGGGGCCAGAAACAGTGGGCCAGAAACAGGGGACGTGAAACAGTGGGCCAGAAACAGCGGGCATGAAACAGGGGGCCAGAAACAGAGGGCCAGAAACAGGGGGCCAGAAACAGGGGGCCAGAAACAGGGGGCAAGAGACATGGGGCTAGAAACAGAGTCCGTGAAACAGGGGGCCAGAAACAGGGTTCCAGAAACAGGGGGCCACAAACAGGGTTCCAGAAATAGGAGGCCTGAAACAGAGTCCGTGAAACAGGGGGCGAGCAACAGGGGGCCAGATACATGGGGCATGAAACAGGGGTCGTGAAACAGGAGGCGTGAAACAGGGGTCATGATACAGGCGGGGTGAAAGAGGCGGGGGGAATGAGGCAGGGTGAAACAGTGGGCCAGAAGCTGGGGGCCAGAACCAGGGAGCCAGAAACAGGGTGTTTGAAACAGGGGGCCAGAATCAGAGTGCGTGAAACAGCAGGCGTGAAACAGGGGGCCAGAAAGAGGGTGCCAGAAACAAGGGGCCAGAAACAGGGGGCCAGAAACAGGGGCCCATAAACAGGGGGCGCGAAACAGGGGCCAGAAACAGGGGCCAGAAACAGGGGGCGAGAAACCGGGGACCAGAAAATGGGGGCAGAAATAGGAGGCCAGAAACAAGGGGCCAGAAACAGGGGGCGTGAATAGGGAGCGTGAACAGAGGGCGTGAAACGGGGGGCAGAATCAGGGGCCGTGACAGGGGTCAGAAACGGGGCGTGAACAGAGGGCGTGAAACAGGGGCCAGAAACAGGGGCACGAAAACAGGGGCCAGAAACAGGGGGTGTGAAACAGGGTGGAAACAGGGGGCAGAAACAGGGGGCAGAAACAGGGGGCAAGAAACAGGGGGCCAGAAACAGAGTCCGTGAAACAGGGGGCCAGAAACAGGGTTCCAGAAACAGGGGGCCACAAACAGGGTTCTAGAAATAGGAGGCCCGAAACAGAGTCCGTGAAACAGGGGGCGAGCAACAGGGGGCCAGATACATGGGGCGTGAAACAGGGGGTGTGAAACAGGAGGCGTGAAACAGGGGGCATGATACAGGCGGGGTGAAAGAGGCGGGGGGAACGAGGCAGGGTGAAACAGTGGGCCAGAAGCTGGGGGCCAGAACCAGGGAGCCAGAAACAGGGTGTTTGAAATAGGGGGCCAGAATCAGAGTGCGTGAAACAGCAGGCGTGAAACAGGGGGCCAGAAACAGGGGGCCAGAAACAAGGGGCCAGAAACAGGGGGGCAGAAACAGGGGCCCATAAACAGGGGGCGCGAAACAGGGGGCCAGAAACAGGGGGCCAGAAACAGGGGGCCAGAAACAGGCCAACGGGGGGCCAGAAACAGCGGCGTGAAACAGGGAGCGTGAAACAGAGGGCGTGAAACAGGGGGCCAGAATCAGGGGCCGTGAAACAAGGGGGTCAGAAACAGGGAGCGTGAAACAGAGGGCGTGAAACAGAGAGCGTGAAACAGGGGGCCAGAAACAGGGGCCCATAAACAGGGGGCGCGAAACAGGGGGCCAGAAACAGGGGGCCAGAAACAGGGGGCCAGAAACCGGGGGCCAGAAACACGGGGCCAGAAACAGGGGGCCAGAAACAGGGGGCGTGAAACAGGGAGCATGAAACAGAGGGCGTGAAACAGGGGGCCAGAATCAGGGGCCGTGAAACAAGGGGGTCAGAAACAGGGAGCGTGAAACAGAGGGCGTGAAACAGAGAGCGTGAAACAGGGGGCCAGAAACAGGGGGTCAGACACAGGGGGCGTGAAACAGGGGCGTGAAACTGGAGCCAGAAACGGGGGGCCAGAAACAGGGGGCGCGAAACAGGGGGCGCGAAACAGGGGGCGCAAAACAGGGGTCGTGAAACAGGGAGCATGAAACAGGGAGCGTGAAAGATGGGGCGTGAAACAGGGAGCGTGAAACCGGGGGCGTGTAACAGGGGCCGTGAAATACTGGGCGTGAAACAGAGGGCGTGACACAGAGGGCGTGAAACAGGGGGCCAGAAACAGAGGGCCAGAAACTGGGGGCCAGAAAGTGGAGGCCAGAAACAGGGGGCCAGAAACAGGGGGCCAGAAACAGGGCTCCAGAAACAGGGGGCCAGAAACAGGGCTCCAGAAACGGGGCCAGAAACAGCGGACATGAAACAGGGGGTGTGAAACAGGGAGCGTGAAACAGAGGGCCAGAAACAAGGGGCGAGAAACGGGGCGTGAAACAGGGGGTGTGAAACAGGGGGCGTGAAACAGGGGGCGTGAAACAGGGGGCGTGAAATAGGGGGCGTGAAACAGGGGGCATGAAACAGGGGCCGTCATACAGGGGCGTGAAACAGGGGCCAAAAAAGGGGGCCAGAAACAGTGGGTCAGAAACAGGGGGCGTGAAAAGCGGGCCAGAACAGGGGGACAGAAACAGGGGACGTGAAACAGCGGCCAGAAAAGGGGGCCAGAAACAAGGGGCCAGAAACAGGGGGCCAGAAACAGGGGGCCAAAAACAGGGGGCCAGAAGCAGAGGGCGTGAAATGGGGGGCGTGATACAGGTGGGGTGAAAGAGGCGGGGGGAATGAGGCGGGGTGAAACAGGGGGCCAGAACCAGGGAGCCAGAACCAGGGAGCCAAAAACAGGGTGTTTGAAACAGGGGGCCAGAATCAGAGGTTGTGAAACAGGGGGCGTGAAACAGGGGGCATGAAAAAGGAACCGTCATACAGGGGGCATGAAACAGGGGGCCAGAAACAGTTTGCCAGAAAAAGGGGGCGTGAAACTGAGGGCGTGAAACTGGGGAAGTGAAATGGGGGGCTAGAAACAGAGGGCCAGAAACAGTGGGCCAGAAACAAGGGGCCAGAAACAGGGGCCAGTAATAGGGGGCCAGAAAGAGGGGGCCAGAAACAGGGTGTCAGAAACGGGTGTGTGAAACAGGGGGCCAGAAACAGGGGGTGCCAAACAGGGGGCGCAAAACAGAGGGCCAGAAACAGGGGACCAGAAAGAGGGGGCCAGAAACAGAGGGCCAGATACAGGGGGTGTGAAACAGGGGGTGTGAAAGAGGGGGCGTGAAACAGGGGGCCAGAAACAGGGGGCCAGTAACAGGGGGCGTGAAACAGGGGGCGTGAAACAGGGAGCGTGAAACAGGGGCGTGAAACAGGGGGCGTGAAACAGGGGGTTTGAAGAGGGGGCGTGAAACAGGGGGTGTGAAACAGGGGGCCAGAAACAGGGGGCCAGAAACAAGGGGCCAGAAACAAGGTCCAGAAACTGGGCCAGAAACAGGGGGCCAGAAACAGGGGGCCAGACCGGGGCCAGAACAGCAGGCGTGAAACTGGGGCATGAACAGGGGGCGTGAACAGGTGTGTCAAACGGGCGTCAAACAGGGGGCCAGAAACAGGGGGCGTCAAACAGGCGCAGTGAAACAGGGGGTGTGAAACAGGGGGTGGGAAACAGGGGGCAGAAGCAGGGGGCCAGAAACAGGGGGCCAGGAATAGGGAGTCCGAAACAGGGGGCCAGAACAAGGGAGCCAGAAACAGGGTGTTTGAAACAGAGGGCCAGAATCACGGGGCGTGAAACAGGGGGCGTGAAACAGGGGGCCAGAAACAGGGGGCCAGAAACAGGGGGCCAGAAACAGGGGCCAGAAAAAGGGAGCCACAAACAGGGAGCCAGAAACAGGGGGCATGAAACAGGGGACGTGAAAGAGGGGGCGTCAAACAGGGGGCCACAAACAGGGGGCGTGAAACAGGGAGCCAGAAACAGGGGGCCAGAAACAGGGGGCCAGAAACAGGGGGCCAGAAACAGGGGGCGAGAAACAGGGGGCGCGAAACAGGGGGCGTGAAACAGGGGGCGTGAAACAGGGGGCGTGAAACAGGGGGCGTGAATAGTGGGCGTGAAACAGAGGTCGTGAAACAGTGGGTGTGAAACGGAATGAAACAGAGGCGTGAAACATGGGGCCAAAACGGGGGCCAGAAACAGTGGGAGCCAGAAACAGGGGTCCAGAAAAGGGGGCCAGAAACAGCGGGCGTGAAACAGGGGGCGCGAAACAGGGGGCGCGAAACAGGGGGCAAGAAACAGGGGGCCAGGAATTGGGAGTCCGAAACAGGGGGCCAGAAACAGGGGGCCAGAAACAGGGGGCCAGAAACAAGGGGCATGAAACAGGGGCCTTCATACAGTGGGCGGGAAACAGGCAGCCAGAAAACGTGGGCCAGAAAAAGGGGGCATGAAACTGGGGGAGTGAAATGGGGGGCCAGAAACAGGGTGCCAGAAACAGGGGGCCAGAAACAGAGGACGTGAAACAGTGGGCCAGAAACTGGGGTCCAGAAACAGGGGGCCAGAAACTGGGGTCCAGAAACAGGGGGCCAGAAACAGGGGGCCAAGTACAGGAGTCCAGGTATAGGGGACGTGAAACGGGGGGCGTGAAACAGCGGCCGTGAAATAGTGGGTGTGAAACAGAGGACATGAAACAGGGGGCCAGAAACAGGGGGTCAGAAACAGAGGGTCAGAAACAGGAGGCCAGGAACAGGGGGCCAGGAACAGGGGGCCAGAAACAGAGGGTCAGAAACAGGGGGCCAGAAACAGAGGGTCAGAAACAGGGGGCCAGAAACAGGGGGCCAGAAACAGGGGGCCAGAAACAGGGGGCCAGAAACAGGGGGCCAGAAACAGGGGGCCAGAAACAGGGGGCCAGAAACAGGGGGCCAGAAACAGGGGGCCAGAAACAGGGGGCCAGAAACAGGGGGCCAGAAACAGGGGGCCAGAAACAGAGTCCATGAAGGGGCCAGAAACAGGACAGGGGGCCACAAACAGGGTTCCAGAAATAGGAGGCCAGAAACAGAGTCCGTGAAACAGGGGGCGAGAAACAGGGGGCCAGATACATGGGGCATGAAACAGGGGGCGTGAACCAGGAGGCGTGAAACAGGGGGCATGATACAGGCGGGGTGAAAGAGGCGGGGGGAACGAGGCGGGGTGAAACAGCGGGCCAGAAGCTGGGGGCCAGAACCAGGGAGCCAGAACCAGGGAGCCAGAAACAGGGTGTTTGAAACAGGGAGCCAGAATCAGGGGGCATGAAACAGGGGGCTAGAAACAGGGGGTCAGAAACAGGGGGCGTATAACAGCAGGCGTGAAACAGGGGGCCAGAAAGAGGGTGCCAGAAACAAGGGGCCAGAAACAGGGGGTCAGAAACAGGGGGTCAGAAATAGGCAGCGTGAAACAGGGGGCGCGAAAATGGGGGCACCAGTCAGGGGGCACCAGAAAGGGGCGCCAACAGGGGGCGCCAAACTGGGGGCGCTAAAGAGGGGGCGTGAAACAGTGGGCAGAAACGGGGGCGCGGAAACAGGGGGCCAGAAACAGGGGGCCAGAAAAAGGGGGCCAGAAAAAGGGGCCCACAAACAGGGGGCCAGAAACAGGGGGCCAGAAACAGGGGGCCAGAAAAAGGGGCCAGAAACTGGGGGCCAGAAACTGGGGGCCAGAAATAGGAGGCCGGAAACAGGGGGCCAGAAACAGGGGGCCAGAAACAGCGGGCGTGAAACAGGGAGCGTGAAACAGAGGGCATGAAACAGAGGGCCAGAATCAGGGGCTGTTAAACAAGGGGGTCAGAAACAGGGGGCGTGAAACAGGGGGCATGAAACAGGGGCGTGAAACTGGAGCCAGAAACGGGGGGCCAGAAATGGGGGGCCAGAAACAGGGGGCGCGAAACAGGTGGCGCTAAACAGGGAGCATGAAACAGGGAGCATGAAAAAGGGAGCGTGAAAGATGGGGTGTGAAACAGGGAGTGTGAAACCGGGGCATGTAACAGGGGCCGTGAAATAGTGGGCGTGAAACAGAGGGCGTGAAACAGGGGGCCAGACACAGAGGGCCAGAAACTGTTGGCCAGAAAGTGGAGGCCAGAAACAGGGCTCCATAACAGGGGGCCAGAAACAGCGGACATGAAACAGAGGGTGTGAAACAGTGGGCGTGAAACAGGGGGCGTGAAACAGGGGGCGTGAAACAAGGGGCGTGAAACAGGGAGCATGAAACAGAGGGCCAGAAACAAGGGGCGAGAAACAGGGGGCGTGAAGCAGGGGGCGTGAATCAGGGTGCGTGAAACAGGGGGCATGAAACAGGGGGCGTGTAACAGGGGCCGTGAAATAGTGGGCGTGAAACAGAGGGCTTGAAACAGGGAGCCAGAAAAAGAGGGCCAGAAACAGGTGGCCAGAAAGTGGAGGCCAGAAACAGGGCTCCATAACAGGGGGCCAGAAACAGGGGTTCAGAAACAGGGGGCCTGAAACAGGGGGCGTGAAACGGGGGGCGTGAAACGGGGGGCGTGAAACAGGGGGCGTGAAACAGGGGGCGTGAAACAGGGGGCGTGAAACAGGGGGCCAGAAAGAGGGTGACAGAAACAAGGGGCCAGAAACAGGGGGCCAGAAACAGGGGTCAGAAACAGGCAGCGCGAAACAGGGGGCGCGAAACAGGGGGCGCCAGACATGGGGCGCCAGACAGGGGGCGCCAGACAGAGGGCACCAAACAGTGTGCGCCAAAAAGGGTGCGTGAAACAGGGGGCGCGAAACAGGACGCCAGAAACATGGGGCCACAAACAGGGAGCCAGAAACAGTGGGCCAGAAACAGTGGGCGTGAAACAGGGGACGTGAAAGAGGGGGCGTCAAACTGGGGGTGTCAAACAGGGGGTGTGAAACAGGGGGCCAGAAACAGGGGGCCAGAAACAGGGGGTGCGAAACTGGGGGCGTGAATCAGGGTGTGTGAAACAGGGGGCATGAAACAGGGTGTGTGAAACAGGGGGCGTGAAACAGGGGGCGTGAAACAGGGGCCGTCATACAGGGGCGTGAAACAGGGGGCCAAAAACAGGGGGCCAGAAACAGTGGGCCAGAAACAGGGGCCGTGAAACAGACAGCGTGAAACTAGCGGCGTGAAACGGGGGGCTAGAAACAGGGGGCCAGAAACAGTGGGCCAGAAACAGGGGACGTGAAACAGTGGGCCAGAAACAGGGGGCCAGGAACAAGGGGCCAGAAAGAGGGGGCCAGAAACAGGGGTCCAGAAACAGGGGGCCAGAAACAGGGGTCCAGAAACAGGGGGCCAGAAGCACGGGGCCAGAAGCAGGGGGCATGAAACAGGGGGTGTGAAAGAGGGGGTGTGAAACAGGGGGCCAGAAACAGGGGGCCAGTAACAGGCGGCCAGAAGCAGGGGGCCAGAAACACAGTCCGTGAAAAAGGAGGCCCGAAACAGATTCCGTGAAACAGGGGGCCAGATACATGGGGCATGAAACAGAGGGCCTGAAACAGGGGGCGTGAAATGGGGGGCGTGAAACAGGGGGTGTGATACAGGCGGGGTGAAAGAGGCAGGGGGAAACGAGGCGGGGTGAAACAGGGGGCCAGAACCAGGGAGCCAGAACCAGGGAGCCAAAAACAGGGTGTTTGAAACAGGGGGCCAGAATCAGAGGGCGTGAAACAGGGGGCGTGAAACAGGGGGCATGAAAAAGGGACCGTCATACAGGGGGCATGAAACAGGGGGCCAGAAACAGTTTGCCAGGAAAAGGGGGCGTGAAACTGAGGGCGTGAAACTGGGGGAGTGAAATGGGGGGCTAGAAACAGAGGGCCAGAAACAGTGGGCCAGAAACAAGGGGCCAGAAACTGGGGACCAGAAACAGGGCGCGTGAGACAGGGAGCCAGACACAGTGGGCCAGAAACAGGAGTCCAGGAATAGGGGACGTGAAACAGGGGCCGTGAAATAGTGGGCGTGAAACAGAGGTTGTGAAACAGAGGGCGTGAAACAGAGGGCGTGAAACAGAGGGCGTGAAACAGAGAGCATGAAACAGAGGGCGTGAAACAGAGGGCGTGAAACAGAGAGCGTGAAACAGGGGGCCAGAAACAGGGGGTCAGACACAGGGGGCGTGAAACAGGGGCGTGAAACTGGAGCCAGAAACGGGGGGCCAGAAACAGGTGACGCGAAACAGGGGGCGCGAAACAGGGGCGCAAAACAGGGGTCGTGAAACGGAGCATGAAACAGGGAGCGTGAAAGATGGGGCGTGAAACAGGGAGCGTGAAACCGGGGGCGTGTAACAGGGGCCGTGAAATACTGGGCGTGAAACAGAGGGCGTGACTCAGAGGGCGTGAAACAGGGGGCCAGAAACAGAGGGCCAGAAACTGGGGGCCAGAAAGTGGAGGCCAGAAACAGGGGGCCAGAAACAGGGGGCCAGAAACAGGGCTCCAGAAACAGGGGGCCAGAAACAGGGCTCCAGAAACAGGGGGCCAGAAACAGCGGAAATGAAACAGGGGGTGTGAAACAGGGAGCGTGAAACAGAGGGCCAGAAACAAGGGGCGAGAAACAGGGGGCGTGAAACAGGGGGCATGAAACAGGGGCCATCATACAGGGGCGTGAAACAGGGGGCCAAAAACAGGGGGCCAGAAACAGTGGGTCAGAAACAGGGGGCGTGAAACAGACGGCGTGAACCTAGGGGCGTGAAACGGGGGGCTAGAAACAGGGGGTCAGAAACAGTGGGCCAGAATCAGGGGACGTGAAACAGCGGGCCAGAAACAGGGGGCCAGAAACAAGGGGCCAGAAACAGAGGGCCAGAAACAGGGGGCCAGAAACAGGGGGCCAGAAGCAGAGGGCGTGAAATGGGGGGCGTGATACAGGCGGGGTGAAAGAGGCGGGGGGAATGAGGCGGGGTGAAACAGGGGGCCAGAACCAGGGAGCCAGAACCAGGGAGCCAAAAACAGGGTGTTTGAAACAGGGGGCCAGAATCAGAGGTTGTGAAACAGGGGGCGTGAAACAGGGGGCATGAAAAAGGAACCGTCATACAGGGGGCATGAAACAGGGGGCCAGAAACAGTTTGCCAGAAAAAGGGGGCGTGAAACTGAGGGCGTGAAACTGGGGAAGTGAAATGTGGGGCTAGAAACAGAGTTCCAGAAACAGTGGGCCAGAAACAAGGGGCAAGAAACTGGGGGCCAGAAACAGGGAGCCAGAAACAGGGGGCCAGAAACAGGGGGCCAGAAACAGGGGGCGTGAAACAGGGGGCCAGAAAGAGGGGGCCAGGAACAGGGGCGTGAAACAGGGGGTGTGAAACAGGGGGCAAGAAACAGGGGGCGCCAAAGAGGGGGCGCAAAACAGGGGGCCAAACAGGGGGTGCCAAACAGGGGGCGCAAAACAGGGGGCCAGAAACAGGGGACCAGAAAGAGGGGCCAAGAAACAGAGGGCCAGATACAGGGGGTGTGAAACAGGGGGTTGAAAGAGGGGGCGTGAACAGGGGCCAGAAAGAGGGGGCCAGAAAGAGGGGGCGTGAAACAGGGGGCGTTAAACAGGGAGCGTGAAACAGGGAGCGTGAAACAGGGAGCGTGAAACAGGGGGTGTGAAACAGGGGCTTTGAAGAGGGGGCGTGAAACAGGGGATGTGAAACAGGGGGCCAGAAACAGGGGGCCAGAAACAAGGGGCCAGTAACAAGGGGCCAGAAACAAGGGTCCAGAAACTGGGGGCCAGAAACAGGGGGCCAGAAACAGGGGGTCAGGAACCGGGAGCCAGAAACAGCAGGCGTGAAACTGGCGGCATGAAACAGGGGGCGTGAAACAGGGTGCGTCAAACGGGGGCGTCAAACAGGGGGCCAAAAACAGGGAGCGTCAAACAGGCGCAGTGAAACAGGGGGTGTGAAACAGCAGGTGGGAAACAGGGGGCAGAAACACGGGGCCAGAAACAGGGGGCCAGGAATAGGGAGTCCGAAACAGGGGGCCAGAAACAGGGGGCATGAAACAGAGGGCCAGAAACAAGAGACATGAAACAGGGGCCGTCATACAGGGGGCGTGAAACAGGGGGCCAGAAACAGTGGGCCAGAAACAGGGGACGTGAAACAGCGGGCCAGAAACAAGGGGCCAGAAACAGGGGTCCAGAAACAGGGGGACAGAAACAGGGGGCCAGAAACAGGGGGCCAGAAACAAGGGGCCAGAAACAGGGGTCCAGAAACAAGGGGCCAGACACAAGGGGCCAGAAACAAGGGGCCAGAAACAGGGGGCTAGAAACAGAGTCCGTGAAACAGGGGGCCAGAAAAAGGGGGCCAGATACATGGGGCATGAAACAGAGGGCCAGAAAAAGGGGGCATGAAACAGGGAGCACTAAACAGGGGGCGCGAAACAGAGGGCGCGAAGCCGTGGGCGCGAAACAGGGGCGCGAAAGAGGGGGCCAGAAACAGGGGGCCAGAAACAGGGGGCCTGAAACGGGGGGCGTGAAACGGGGGGCATGAAACGGGGGGCGTGAAACAGGTGGCGTGATACAGGTGGGTTGAAAGAGGTGGGGGGAACGAGGCGGGGTGAAACAGCGGGCCAGAAGCTGGGGGCCAGAACAAGGGAGCCAGAAACAGGGTGTTTGAAACAGGGGGCCACAAACAGGGGGCGTGAAACAGGGGGTGTGAAACAGGGGGCCAGAAACAGGGGGCCAGAAACAGGGGGCCAGAAACAGGGGGCCAGAAACAGGGGGCCAGAAACAGGGGGCCAGAAACAGGGGGCCAGAAACAGGGGGCCAGAAACAGGGGGCGGAAACAGGGGTGTGAAACAGGGGCCAGAAACAGGGGGCCAGAAACAGGGGGCCAGAAACAGGGACCAGAAACAGGGGGCCAGAAACAGGGGGCCAGAAACAGGGGGCCAGAAACAGGGGGCGTGAAACAGGGGGCGTGAAACAGGGGCTGTGAAATAGTGGGCGTGAAACAGAGGTCGTGAAACAGTGGGTGTGAAACAGAGGACATGAAACAGAGGGCGTGAAACATGGGGCCAGAAACAGGGGGCCAGAAACAGGGGGCCAGAAACAGCGGGCGTGAAACAGCGGGCGTGAAACTGGGGTCCAGAAACAGGGGTCCAGAAACAGGGGTCCAGAAAAAGGGGGCCAGAAACAGCGGGCGTGAAACAGGGGGCGCGAAACAGGGGGCAAGAAACAGGGGGCCAGGAATAGGGAGTCCGAAACAGGGGGCCAGAAACAGGGGGCCAGAAACAAGTGGCATGAAACAGGGGCCTTCATACAGTGGGCGGGAAACAGGCAGCCAGAAAAAGTGGGCCAGAAAAACGGGGCGTGAAACTGGGGGAGTGAAATGGGGGGCCAGAAACAGGGGGCCAGAAACAGGGGGCCAAGTACAGGAGTCCAGGTATAGGGGACGTGAAACGGGGGGCGTGAAACAGCGGCCGTGAAATAATGGGTGTGAAACAGAGGACATGAAACAGGGGGCCAGAAACAGGGGGCCAGAAACAGGGGGCCAGAAACAGAGGGCGTGAAACAGTGGGCCAGAAACTGGGGTCCAGAAACAGGGGGCCAGAAACTGGGGTCCAGAAACAGGGGGCCAGAAACAGGGGGCCAAGTACAGGAGTCCAGGTATAGGGGACGTGAAACGGGGGGCGTGAAACAGCGGCCGTGAAATAGTGGGTGTGAAACAGAGGACATGAAACAGGGGGCCAGAAACAGGGGGTCAGAAACAGAGGGTCAGAAACAGGAGGCCAGGAACAGGGGGCCAGGAACAGGGGGCCAGGAACAGAGGGTCAGAAACAGGGGGCCAGAAACAGAGGGTCAGAAACAGGGGGCCAGAAACAGGGGGCCAGAAACAGGGGGCCAGAAACAGGGGGCCAGAAACAGGGGGCCAGAAACAGGGGGCCAGAAACAGGGGGCCAGAAACAGAGTCCGTGAAACAGGGGGCCAGAAACAGGGGGCCACAAACAGGGTTCCAGAAATAGGAGGCCCGAAACAGAGTCCGTGAAACAGGGGGCGAGAAACAGGGGGCCAGATACATGGGGCATGAAACAGGGGGTGTGAAACAGGAGGCGTGAAACAGGGGGCATGATACAGGCGGGATGAAAGAGGCGGGGGGAACGAGGCGGGGTGAAACAGCGGGCCAGAAGCTGGGGGCCAGAACCAGGGAGCCAGAACCAGGGAGCCAGAAACAGGTTGTTTGAAACAGGGAGCCAGAATCAGGGGGCATGAAACAGGGGGCTAGAAACAGGGGGTCAGAAACAGGGGGCGTATAATAGCAGGCGTGAAACAGGGGGCCAGAAAGAGGGTGCCAGAAACAAGGGGCCAGAAACATGGGGTCAGAAACAGGGGGTCAGAAACAGGCAGCGCGAAACAGGGGGCGCAAAACAGGGGGCACCAGACAGGGGGGGCCAAACAGGCGCCAAACTAGGGGCGCCAAGAAGGGGCGTGAAACAGTGGCCAGAAACAGGGGGCGCGAAACAGGGGGCCAGAAACAGGGGCCAGAAAAAGGGGGCCAGAAAAAGGGGCCAGAAACAGGGGGCCACAAACAGGGGGCCAGAAACAGGGCCAGAATCAGGGGGCCAGAAAAGGGGCCAGAAACAGGGGGCCAGAAACCGGGGCCAGAAACTGGGGGCCAGAACTGGGGGCCAGAAATAGGAGGCCAGAAACAGGGGGCCAGAAACAGGGGGCCAGAAACAGCGGGCGTGAAACAGGGAGCGTGAAACAGAGGGCATGAAACAGAGGGCCAGAATCAGGGGCCGTGAAACAAGGGGGTCAGAAACAGGGGGCGTGAAACAGGGGCGTGAAACAGAAAGCATGAAACAGGGGGCCAGAAACAGGGGGCATGAAACAGGGGGCATGAAACAGGGGGCATGAAACAGGGGCGTGAAACTGGAGCCAGAAACGGGGGGCCAGAAATGGGGGTCCAGAAACAGGGGGCGCGAAACAGGTGGCGCGAAACAGGGGGCGCAAAACAGGGGGCGCAAAACAGGGAGCATGAAACAGGGAGCATGAAACAGGGAGCGTGAAAGATGGGGTGTGAAACAGGGAGCGTGAAACCGGGGCGTGTAACAGGGGCCGTGAAATAGTGGGCGTGAAACAGAGGGCATGAAACAGGGGGCCAGACACAGAGGGCCAGAAACTGTTGGCCAGAAAGTGGAGGCCAGAAACAGGGCTCCATAACAGGGGGCCAGAAACAGCGGACATGAAACAGAGGGTGTGAAACAGTGGGCGTGAAACAGGGGGCGTGAAACAGGGGGCGTGAAACAAGGGGCGTGAAACAGGGAGCATGAAACAGAGGGCCAGAAACAAGGGGCGAGAAACAGGGGGCGTGAAGCAGGGGGCGTGAATCAGGGTGCGTGAAACAGGGGGCATGAAACAGGGGGCGTGAAACAGGGGCCGTGAAACAGGGGGCGTGAAACAGAGGGCGTGAATCAGGGTGCGTCAAACAGGGGGCATGAAACAGGGGGCATGAAACAGGGGGCGTGAAACAGGGGGCATCAAAAAGGGGCCGCCATACAGGGGTGTGAAACAGGGGACCAAAAACAGGGGGCCAGGACCAGTGGGTCAGAAACAGGAGGCGTGAAACAGGGGGCGTGAAACTAGGGGCGTGAAACGGGGGGCTAGAAACAGAGGGCCAGAAACAAGGGGCCAGAAACAAGGGGCCAGAAACAGTGGGCCAGAAACAGCGGGTGTGAAACAGGGGGCGTGAAAGAGGGGGCATCAAACAGGGGGCGTCAAACAGGGGACCAGAAACAAGGGGCGTGAAACAGGGGGCCAGAAACAGGGGGCCAGAAACAGGGGGCGTGAAACAGGGGGCGTGAAACAGGGGATGTGAAACAGGGGGCGTGAAACAGGGGGCATGAAACAGGGGCTGTCATACTGGGGGTGTGAAACAGAGGGCCAGAGACAGGGGGCCAGAAAAAGGGGCACGAATCAGTGGGCGTGAAACTGCGGGCCAGAAACAGGGGCCAGAACGGGGGCCAGAAACAGGGGGCCAGAAGCACGGGGCCAGAAACAGGGGCAGAAACAGGGGGCCAGAAACAGTGAGCCAGAAACAGGGGCCAGAAACAGGGGGCCAGAAACAGGGGGCCAGAACAGGGGGCCAGAAGCAGGGGGCCAGAAACAGGGGCCAGAAAAAGGGTCCAGAAAGAGGGGGCCAGATACAGGGGTCCAAGAATACGGGGCGTGAAACAGAGGGCATGAAACAGAAAGCGTGAAACAGGGGGCCAGAAACAGGGGGACAGAAACAGGGGGCCAGAAACAGGGGTTCAGAAACAGGGGGCGTGAAACAGGGGCGTGAAACTGGAGCCAGAAACAGGGGGCCAGAAACAGGGGGCGCGAAACAGGTGGCGCGAAACAGGGGCGCAAAACAGGGGTCGTGAAACGGAGCATGAAACAGGGAGCGTGAAAGATGGGGCGTGAAACAGGAAGCGTGAAACAGGGAGCGTGAATCCGGCGCCTGTAACAGGGGCCGTGAAATAATGGGCGTGAAACAGAGCGCGTGACGCAGAGGGCGTGAAACAGGGCGCCAGAAACTGGGGGCCAGAAAGTGGAGGCCAGAAACAGGGGGCCAGAAAGTGGAGGCCAGAAACAGGGGGCATGAAACAGGGAGCGTGAAACAGGGGCGTGAAACTGGAGCCAGAAACGGGGGGCCAGAAATGGGGGGCCAGAAACAGGGGGCGCGAAACAGGTGGCGCGAAACAGGGGGCGCAAAACAGGGGGCGCAAAACAGGGAGCATGAAACAGGGAGCATGAAACAGGGAGCTTGAAAGATGGGGTGTGAAACAGGGAGCGTGAAACCGGGGCGTGTAACAGGGGCCGTGACATAGTGGGCGTGAAACAGAGGGCGTGAAACAGGGAGCCAGAAACAGAGGGCCAGAAACTGTTGGCCAGAAAGTGGAGGCCAGAAACAGGACTCCATAACAGGGGGCCAGAAACAGCGGACATGAAACAGAGGGTGTGAAACAGTGGGCGTGAAACAGGGGGCGTGAAACAGGGAGCGTGAAACAGAGGGCCAGAAACAAGGGGCGAGAAACAGGGGGCGTGAAACAGGGGGCGTGAATCAGGGTGCGTGAAACAGGGGGCGTGAAACAGGGGGCGTGAAACAGGGGCCATCATACAGGGGCGTGAAACAGGGGGCCAAAAACAGGGGGCCAGAAATAGTGGGTCAGAAACAGGGGGCGTGAAACAGACGACGTGAAACTAGGGGCGTGCAACGGGGGGCTAGAAACAGTGGGCCAGAAACAGTGGGCCAGAAACAGGGGACGTGAAACAGCGGGCCAGAAACAAGGGGCCAGAAACAGGGGGCCAGAAACTGGGGGACATAAACAAGGGCCCAGAAACTGGGGACAGAAACAGGGGTCCTGAACAGGGGGCCAGAAACAGGGGGCCAGAAACAGGGGGCCAGAAACAGGGAGCCAGAAAGAGGGGGCCAGAAAAAGGGGGCGTGAAACAGGGGGCGTGAAACAGGGGGCATGAAACAGGGGGCGTGAAACAGGGGCTGTGAAATAGTGGGCGTGAAACAGAGGTCGTGAAACAGTGGGTGTGAAACAGAGGACATGAAACAGAGGGCGTGAAACATGGGGCCAGAAACAGGGGGCCAGAAACAGGGGGCCAGAAACAGCGGTCGTGAAACAGCGGGCGTAAAACAGGGGTCAGAAACAGGGGGACAGAAACAGGGGGCCAGGAATAGGGAGTCCGAAACAGGGGGCCAGAAACAGGGGGCCAGAAACAGGGGGCGTGAAACAGGGGCCGTCAAACAGGGGGCGTGAAACAGGGGGCCAGATAAAGTGGGCCAGAAAAAGGGGGCGTGAAACTGGGGGAGTGAAATGGGGGGCCAGAAACAGGGGGCCAGAAACAGGGGGCCAGAAACAGGGGGCGAGAAACAGGGGGCCAGAAACAGGGGGCCAGAAACAGGGGGCCAAGTACAGGAGTCCAGGTATAGGGGACGTGAAACGGGGGGCGTGAAACAGCGGCCGTGAAATAGTGGGTGTGAAACAGAGGACATGAAACAGGGGGCCAGAAACAGGGGGTCAGAAACAGGGGGCCAGAAACATGGGGCCAGAAACAGGGGGCCAGAAACAGAGGGTCAGAAACAGAGGGTCAGAAACAGGGGGCCAGGAACAGGGGGCCAGGAACAGGGGGCCAGAAACAGAGGGTCAGAAACAGGGGGCCAGAAACAGAGGGTCATAAACAGGGGGCCAGAAACAGGGGGCCAGAAACAGCGGGCGTGAAACAGGGGCCAGAAACAGAGGGCCAGAAACAGGGGGCCAGAAACAGGGGCACAAACAGGGTTCCAGAAATAGGAGGCCTGAAACAGAGTCCGTGAAACAGGGGGCCAGATACATGAGGCATGAAACAGGGGGCGTGAAACAGGAGGCGTGAAACAGGGGGCATGATACAGGTGGGGTGAAAGAGGCGGGGGGAACGAGGCGGGGTGAAACAGCGGGCCAGAAGCTGGGGGCCAGAACCAGGGAGCCAGAAACAGGGTGTTTGAAACAGGGGGCCAGAATCAGGGGGCATGAAACAGGGGGCTAGAAACAGGGGGTCAGAAACAGGGGGCGTATAACAGCAGGCGTGAAACAGGGGGCCAGAAAGAGGGTGCCAGAAACAAGGGGCCAGAAACAGGGGGCCAGAAACAGGGGGTCAGAAACAGGCAGCGCGAAACAGGGGGCGCGAAACAGGGGGCGCCAGACATGGGGCGCCAGACAGGGCGCCAGACAGGGGGCACCAAACAGGGGGCGCCATACAGGGTGTGTGAAACAGGGGGCGCGAAACAGGGGGCCAGAAACATGGGGCCAGAAACAGGGAGCCAGAAACAGTGGGCCAGAAACAGTGGGCGTGAAACGGGGGACGTGAAAGAGGGGGCATCAAACTGGGGGCATCAAACAGGGGGCGTGAAACAGGGGGCCAGAAACGGGGGCCAGTAACAGGGGGTGCGAAACAGGGGGCGTGAATCAGGGTGTGTGAAACAGGGGGCATGAAACAGGGTGCGTGAAACAGGGGGCGTGAAACAGGGAGTGTGAAACAGGGGGCATGAAACAGGGGCCGTCATACAGGGGCGTGAAACAGGGGGCCAAAAACAGGGGGCCAGAAACAAGGGGTCAGAAACAGGGGCCGTGAAACAGACAGCGTGAAACTAGGGGCGTGAAACGGGGGGCTAGAAACAGGGGGCCAGAAACAGTGGGCCAGAAACAGGGGATGTGAAACAGCGGGCCAGAAACAGGGGGCCAGGAACAAGGGGCCAGAAACAGGGGTCCTGAAACAGGGGTCCAGAAACAGGGGTCCAGAAACAGGGGGCCAGAAGCAGGGGGCCAGAAACAGGGGCCAGAAACAGGGGCCAGAAGCAGGGGTGTGAAATGTGAAACAGGGGGTGTGAAAGAGGGGTGTGAAACAGGGGGCCAGAAACAGGCGGCCAGAAACAGGGGGCCAGTAACAGGCGGCCAGAAGCAGGCGACCAGAAACACAGTCCGTGAAACAGGAGGCCCGAAACAGAGTCCGTGAAACACGGGGCCAGATACATGGGGCATGAAACAGAGGGCCTGAAACAGGGGGCGTGAAATGGGGGGCGTGAAACAGGGGGTGTGATACAGGCGGGGTGAAAGAGGCAGGGGGAAACGAGGCGGGGTGAAACAGGGGGCCAGAACCAGGGAGCCAGAACCAGGGAGCCAAAAACAGGGTGTTTGAAACAGGGGGCCAGAATCAGAGGGCGTGAAACAGGGGGCGTGAAACAGGGGGCATGAAAAAGGGACCGTCATACAGGGGGCATGAAACAGGGGGCCAGAAACAGTTTGCCAGGAAAAGGGGGCGTGAAACTGAGGGCGTGAAACTGGGGGAGTGAAATGGGGGGCTAGAAACAGAGGGCCAGAAACAGTGGGCCAGAAACAAGGGGCCAGAAACTGGGGACCAGAAACAGGGAGCGTGAAACAGGGAGCCAGACACAGTGGGCCAGAAACAGGAGTCCAGGAATAGGGGACGTGAAACAGGGGCCGTGACATAGTGGGCGCGAAACAGAGGTTGTGAAACAGAGGGCGTGAAACAGAGGGCGTGAAACAGAGGGCCAGAAACAGGGGGCCAGAAACAGGGGGCCAGAAACAAGAGGCGAGAAAAACAGGACATGAAACAGGGGGCATGAAACAGGGGGCGTGAATCAGGGGGTCAGAAACAGGGGGTGCCAAAGAGGGGGCCAGAAAGAGGGGGCCAGAAAAAGGGGGCGTGAAACAGGGGGTGTGAAAGAGGGGGTGTGAAAGAGGGGGACAGAAACAGGGGGCCAGTAACAGGGGGCGTGAAACAGGGGGCGTGAAACAGGGGGCGTGAAACAGGGAGCGTGAAACAGGGAGCGTGAAACAGGGAGCGTGAAACAGGGAGCATGAAACTGGGGGTGTGAAACAGGGAGTTTGAAACAGGGGGCGTGAAACAGGGGGTGTGAAACAGGGGGCCAGAAACAGGGGGCCAGAAACAAGGGGCCAGAAACAGGAGTCCAGAAACTGGGGGCCAGAAACAGGAGGCCAGAAACCGGGGGCCAGAAACTAGGAGCCAGAAACCGGGAGCCAGAACCAGCAGGCGTAAAACTGGGGGCATGAAACAGGGGGCGTGAAACAGGGGGCGTCAAAAGGGGGCCAGAAACAGGGGGCGTCAAACAGGCGCAGTGAAACAGGGGGTGTGAAACAGGGGGCAGAAACAGGGGGCAGAAACAGGGGGTCAGATACAGGGGGCCAGGAATAGGGAGTCCGAAACAGGGGGCCAGAAACAAGGGGCCAGAAACAGGGGGCGTGAAACAGGGGCCGTCATACAGGGGGCGTGAAACAGGGGGCCAGAAAAAGTGGGCCAGAAAAAGGGGGCGTGAAACTGGTGGAGTGAAATGGGGGGCTAGAAACAGGGGGCCAGAAACAGTGGGCCAGAAACAAGGGACGTGAAACAGGGGGCCAGAAACAGGGGGCCAGAAACAAGGGGCCAGAAACAGGGGGCCAGAAACAGGGGCCAGAAACAGGGGGCCAAAACAGGGGGCCAGAACAGGGCCAAGTACAGGAGTCCAGGAATAGGGGACGTGAAACAGGGGGCGTGAAACAGGGGCTGTGAAATAGTGGGCATGAAACAGAGGTCGTGAAACGGTGGGTGTGAAACAGAGGACATGAAACAGAGGGCGTGAAACAGGGGACCAGAAACAGGGGGCCAGAAACAGGTGGCCAGAAACAGCGGGCGTGAAACAGGGGGCTAGAAACAGGGGGCCAGAAACAGGGGGTCAGAAACAGGGGGTCAGAAACAGGGGGTGTGAAACAGGGGTCATGAAATAGGGGGCATGAAACAGGGGCTGTCATACAGGGGCGTGAAACAGGGGGCCAAAAACAGGGGGCCAGAAACAGTGGGTCAGAAACAGGGGGCGTGAAACAGACGGCGTGAAACTAGGGGCGTGAAATGGGCGGCTAGATACAGGGGGCCAGAAACAGGTGGCGCGAAACAGGGGGCGCAAAACAGGGGTCGTGAAACAGGGAGCATGAAACAGGGAGCGTGAAACATGGGGCGTGAAACAGGGAGCGTGAAACCGGGGGCGTGTAACAGGGGCCGTGAAATAGTAGGCGTGAAACAGAGGGCGTGACACAGAGGGCGTGAAACAGGGCGTGAAACAGGGGACCAGAAACTGGGGGCCAGAAACTGGGGGCCAGAAACAGGGGGCCAGAAACTGGGGGCCAAGTACAGGAGTCCAGGAATAGGGGATGTGAAACAGGGGGCGTGAAACAGGGGCTGTGAAATAGTGGGCGTGAAACAGAGGTCGTGAAACGGTGGGTGTGAAACAGAGGACATGAAACAGAGGGCGTGAAACAGGGGGCCAGAAACAGGGGGCCAGAAACAGGGGGCCAGAAACAGGGGGTCAGAAACAGGGGGTGTGAAACAGGGGGCATGAAACAGGGGTGAAACAGGGGCTGATACAGGGGCGTGAAACAGGGGGCCAGAAACAGGGGGCCAGAAACAGTGGGTCAGAAACAGGGGGCGTGAAACAGACGGCGTGAAACTAGGGGCATGAAATGGGGGGCTGGATACAGGGGGCCAGAAACAGTGGGCCAGAAACAGGGGGCGTGAAACAAGGGGGTCAGAAACAGAGGGCGTGAAACAGAGAGCGTGAAACAGGGGGCGTGAAACAGGGAGCCAGAAAGGGGGGGCCAGAAACGGGGGGCCAGAAACGGGGGGCCAGAAACAGGGGGCCAGAAACAGGTGGCGCGAAACAGGGGGCGCAAAACAGGGGTCGTGAAACAGGGAGCATGAAACAGGGAGCGTGGGGTGAAACAGGGAGCGTGAAACAGGGAGCTGAAAGATGGGGCGTGAAACAGGGAGCGTGAAACCGGGGGCGTGTAACAGGGGCCGTGAAATAGTGGGCGTGAAACAGAGGGCGTGACACAGAGGGCGTGAAACAGGGGTCCAGAAACAGGGGGCCAGAACCAGGGAGCCAAAAACAGGGTGTTTGAAACAGGGGGCCAGAATCAGAGGGCGTGAAACAGGGGGCGTGAAACAGGGGGCATGAAAAAGGGACCGTCATACAGGGGGCATGAAACAGGGGGCCAGAAACAGTTGGCCAGAAAAAGGTGGCGTGAAACTGAGGGCGTGAAACTGGGGGAGTGAAATGGGGGGCTAGAAACAGAGGGCCAGAAACAGTGGGACAGAAACAAGGGGCCAGAAACTGGGGGCCAGAAACTGGGGGCCAGAAACAGGGAGCCAGACACAGTGGTCCAGAAACAGGGGGCCAGATACAGGAGTCCAGGAATAGGGGACGTGAAACAGGGGCCGTGAAATAGAAGGTGTGAAACAGAGGTTGTGAAACAGAGGGCATGAAATAGAGGGCGTGAAACAGAGGGCCAGAAACAGGGGGCCAGAAACAGGGGGCGCCAAAGAGGGGGCGCGAAACAGGGGGCCAGAAACAGGGGTCAGAAAGAGGGGGCCAGAAACAGGGGGCCAGATACAGGGGGCGTGAAACAGGGGGTGTGAAAGAGGGGGTGTGAAACAGGGGGCCAGAAACAGGGGGCCAGAAACAGGGGGCGTGAAACAGGGGGCGTGAAACAGGGAGCGTGAAACAGGGAGCGTGAAACAGGGAGTGTGAAACAGGGAGCATGAAACTGGGAGTGTGAAACAGGGAGTTTGAAACAGGGGGCGTGAAACAGGGGGTGTGAAACAGGGGGTGTGAAACAGGGGGCCAGAAACAGGGGGCCAGAAACAAGGGGCCAGAAACAGGAGTCCAGAAACTGGGGGCCAGAAACAGGAGGCCAGAAACCGGGGGCCAGAAACCAGGAGCCAGAAACCGGGAGCCAGAAACTGGGGGCCAGAAATAGGAGGCCAGAAACAGGGGGCCAGAAACAGGGGGCCAGAAACGGGGGGCCAGAAACAGCTGGCGTGAAACAGGGGGCGTGAAACAGAGGGCGTGAAACAGTGGGCCAGGATCAGGGGCCGTGAAACAAGGGGGTCAGAAACAGGGGGTGTGAAAGAGAGGGCGTGAAACAGAGAGCGTGAAACAGTGGGCCAGAAACAGAGGGCCAGAAACAGGGGGCCAGAAACAGGGGGCCAGAAACAGGGGACATGAAACAGGGGGTGTGAAACAGGGGGCGTGAAACAGAGGGCCAGAAACAAGGGGCAAGAAAAAGGGCCAGAACAGGGGGTCAGAAAGAAACGGCAGTGGCGAAACAGGGGGCGCCAGACAGGGGGCACCAGACAGGGGGCGCCAAACAGGGGGCCCAAACAGGGGGCGTGAAACAGGGGGCCAGAAACTGGGGCCGAAACAGGGGGCCAGAAACAGGGGCGTCAAACAGGGGGCGTCAAACAGGGGGCCAGAAACAAGGGGCGTGAAACAGGGGGCCAGAAACAGGGGGCCAGAAACAGCGGGCGTGAAACAGGGGGCATCAAACAGGGGGCGTCAAACAGGGGGCCAGAAACAAGGGGGGTGAAACAGGGGGCCAGAAACAGGGGCCCAGAAACAGGGAGTCAGAAACAGGGTGCCAGAAACAGGGAGTGTGAAACAGGGGGCATGGGACAGGAGGCGTGAAACAGGAGCCGTCATACTGGGGGTGTGAAACAGGGGGCCAGAGACAGGGGGCTAGAAAAAGTGGGCCAGAATCAGTGGGCGTGAAACTGCGGGCCAGAAACAGGGGGCCAGAAACAGGGGGCCAGAAACAAGGGGCCAGGAACAGGGGGCCAGAAACAGGGGGCCAGAAGCAGGGGGCTAGAAGCAGGAGGCCAGAAACAGGGGGCCAGAAACAGGGGCCAGAAAAAGGGTCCAGAAAAAGGGGGCCAGATACAGGAGTCCAAGAATACGGGGTGTGAAACAGAGGGCGTGAAACAGGGGGCCAGAAACAGGGGGCGTGAAACAGACGGCGTGAAACTAGGGGCGTGAAACGGGGGGCTAGAAACAGGGGCCAGCAACAGTGGGCCAGAAACAGGCGACATGAAACAGTGGGCCAGAAACAAGGGGCCAGAAACAGGGGGCCAGAAACAGGGGGCCAGAAACAGGGGGCCAGAAACAGGGAGCCAGACACAGTGGTCCAGAAACAGGGGGCCAGATACAGGAGTCCAGGAATAGGGGACGTGAAACAGGGGCCGTGAAATAGAGGGTGTGAAACAGAGGTTGTGAAACAGATGGCGTGAAATAGAGGGCGTGAAACAGAGGGCCAGAAACAGGGGGCCAGAAACAGGGGGCCAGAAACAAGGGGCGAGAAACACAGGGCGTGAAACAGGGGGCGTGAATCAGGGGGCCAGGAAGAGGGGGCGCCAAAGAGGGGGCGCGAAACAGGGGGCCAGAAACAGGGGACCAGAAAGAGGGGGCCAGAAAGAGGGGGCCAGAAAGAGGGGGCGTGAAACAGGGGGCGTTAAACAGGGAGCGTGAAACAGGGAGCGTGAAACAGGGAGCGTGAAACAGGGAGCATGAAACTGGGGGTGTGAAACAGGGAGTTTGAAACAGGGGGCGTGAAACAGGGGGTGTGAAACAGGGGGCCAGAAACAGGGGGCCAGAAACAAGGGGCCAGGAACAGGAGTCCAGAAACTGGGGGCCAGAAACAGGAGGCCAGAAACCGGGGGCCAGAAACCAGGAGCCAGAAACCGGGAGCCAAAAACAGCAGGCGTAAAACTGGGGGCATGAAACAGGGGGCATGAAACAGGGGGCGTCAAAAGGGGGCCAGAAAGAGGGGGCGTCAAACAGGCGCAGTGAAACAGGGGGTGTGAAACAGGGGGCAGAAACAGGGGGCAGAAACAGGGGGACAGAAACAGGGGGCCAGGAAAAGGGAGTCCGAAACAGGGGGCCAGAAACAAGGGGCCAGAAACAGGGGGCGTGAAACAGGGGCCGTCATACAGGGGGCGTGAAACAGGGGGCCAGATAAAGTGGGCCAGAAAAAGGGGGCGTGAAACTGTTGGACTGAAATGGGGGGCTAGAAAAAGGGGGCCAGAAACAGTGGGCCAGAAACAAGGGACGTGAAACAGGGGGCCAGAAACAGGGGGCCAGAAACAAGGGGCCAGAAACAGGGGCCAGAAACTGGGGGCCAAGTAAAGGAGTCCAGGAATAGGGGACGTGAAACAGGGGGCGTGAAACAGGGGCTGCGAAATAGTGGGCGTGAAACAGAGGTCGTGAAACGGTGAGTGTGAAACAGAGGACATGAAACAGAGGGCGTGAAACAGGGGACCAGAAACAGGGGGCCAGAAACAGGTGGCCAGAAACAGGGGGTCAGAAACAGGGGGTGTGAAATACGGGGCATGAAACAGGGGCTATGAAACAGGGGCTGTCATACAGGGGCGTGAAACAGGGGGCCAAAAACAGGGGGCCAGAAACAGTGGGTCAGAAACAGGGGGCGTGAAACAGACGGCGTGAAACTAGGGGCATGAAATGGGGGGCTAGATACAGGGGGCCATAAACAGTGGGCCAGAAACAGGAGGCGTGAAACAAGGGGGTCAGAAACAGAGGGCGTGAAACAGAGAGCGTGAAACAGGGGGCGTGAAACAGAGAGAGTGAAACAGGGGGCCAGAAACAGGGGGCCAGGAACAGGGGGCGTGAAACAGGAGGCGTGAAACAAGGGGCGTTAAACAGGGAGCCAGAAACGGGGGGCCAGAAACAGGTGGCGGGAAACAGGGGGCGCAAAACAGGGGTCGTGAAACAGGGAGCATGAAACAGGGAGCGTGAAAGATGGGGAGTGAAACAGGGAGCGTGAAACCGGGGGCGTAAACTAGGGGCGTGAAATGGGGGCTAGATACAGGGGGCCATAAACAGTGGGCCAGAAACAGGGGGGCGTGAAACAAGGGGGTCGAAAACAGAGGGCGTGAAACAGAGAGCGTGAAACAGAGGGCGTGAAACAGAGGGCGTGAAACATGGGGCCAGAAACAGGGGGCCAGAAACAGGGGGCGTGAAACAGGGGGCGTGAAACAGGGAGCCAGAAACGGGGAGCGTGAAAGATGGGGCGTCAAACATGGAGTGTGAAACTGGGGGCGTGTAACAGGGGCCATGAAATAGTGGGCGTGAAACAGAGGGCGTGACACAGGGCGTGAAACAGGGGGCCAGAAACAGGGGGCCAGAAACAGGGGGCCAGAAACTGGGGGCCAGAAAGTGGAGGCCAGAAACAGGGGGCCAGAAACAGGGGGCATGAAACAGGGGGCATGAAACAGGGGCCGTCATACTGGGGGTGTGAAACAGGGGGTGTGAAACAGGAGGCCAGAAAAAGGGGGACAGAAACAAGGGGCCAGAAACAGGGGGCCAGAAGCAGGGGGCTAGAAGCAGGAGGCCAGAAGCAGGGGGCCAGAAGCAGGGGCCAGAAAAAGGGTCCAGAAAGAGGGGGCCAGATACAGGAGTCCAAGAATACGGGACGTGAAACAGGGGGCGTGAAACAGAGGGCGTGAAACAGAGGGCGTGAAACAGGGGGCGTGAAACAGGGGACCAGAAACAGGGGGCCAGAAACAGGTGGCCAGAAACAGCGGGCATGAAACAGGGGGCCAGAAACAGGGGGCCAGAAACAGGGGGTCAGAAACAGGGGGTCAGAAACAGGGGGTGTGAAATAGGGGGCATGAAACAGGGGCTATGAAACAGGGGCTGTCATACAGGGGCGTGAAACAGGGGGCCAAACAAGGGCCAGAAACAGTGGGTCAGAAACAGGGGGCGTGAAACAGACGGCGTGAAACTAGGGGCATGAAATGGGGGGCTAGATACAGGGGGCCATAAACAGTGGGCCAGAAACAGGGGGCGTGAAACAAGGGGGTCAGAAACAGAGGGCGTGAAACAGAGAGCGTGAAACGGGGGCAAAACAGGGGGCCAGAAACAGGGGGCCAGAAACAGGGGGCGTGAAACAGGAGGCGTGAAACAGGGGGCGTGAAACAGGGAGCCAGAAAGGGGGGGCCGAAACGGGGGCCAGAAACGGGGGGCCAGAAACAGGGGGCAGAAACAGGTGGCGCGAAACAGGGGGCGCAAAACAGGGGTCGTGAAACAGGGAGCATGAAACAGGGAGCGTGAAAGATGGGGAGTGAAACAGGGAGCGTGAAACCGGGGGCGTGTAACAGGGGCCGTGAAATAGTGGGCGTGAAACAGAGGGCGTGAAACAGAGGGCGTGAAACATGGGGCCAGAAACAGGGGGCCAGAAACAGGGGGCGTGAAACAGGGGGGTGAAACAGGGAGCCAGAAACGGGGGGGCCAGAAACGGGGGGCCAGAAACGGGGGGCGCGAAACAGGTGGCGCGAAACAGGGGGTGCAAAACAGGGGTCGTGAAACAGGGAGCATGAAACAGGGGGCGTGAAAGATGGGGCGTCAAACATGGAGTGTGAAACTGGGGGCGTGTAACAGGGGCCATGAAATAGTGGGCGTGAAACAGAGGGCGTGACACAGGGCGTGAAACAGGGGGCCAGAAACAGGGGGCCAGAAACAGGGGGCCAGAAACTGGGGGCCAGAAAGTGGAGGCCAGAAACAGGGGGCCAGAAACAGGGGGCATGAAACAGGGGGCATGAAACAGGGGCCGTCATACTGGGGGTGTGAAACAGGGGGTGTGAAACAGGAGGCCAGAAAAAGGAGGACAGAAACAAGGGGCCAGAAACAGGGGGACAGAAGCAGGGGGCTAGAAGCAGGAGGCCAGAAGCAGGGAGCCAGAAGCAGGGGCCAGAAAAAGGGTCCAGAAAGAGAGGGCCAGATACAGGAGTCCAAGCATACGGGACGTGAAACAGGGGGCGTGAAACAGGGGGCGTGAAACAGGGGGCGTGAAACAGAGGGCGTGAAACAGAGGGCGTGAAACAGGGTGCGTGAAACAGAGGGCGTGAAACAGGGGGGGCCAGAAACATGGGGCGTGAAACAGGTGGCCAGAAACAGGGGGCGTGAAACACAGGGGTCAGAAACAGGGCATGAAACAGAGGGCGTAAAACAGAGGGGGCGTGAAACAGAGGGCGTGAAACAGCGAGCGTGTGAAACAGTGGGGCCAGAAAACAGGGTCGTGAAACAGGGGGCGTGAAACAGGGGGCGGTGAAACGTGGGAGCCAGAACGGGGGGCCAGAAACGGGGGGCCAGAAACGGGGGTGCGAAACAGGGGGCGTGAATCAGGGCGCGTGAAACAGGGGGCGTGAAACACGGGGCGTGAAACAGGGGGCGTGAAACAGGGGCCGTCATACAGGGGTGTGAAATGGGGCCAAAAACAGGGGGCCAGAAACAGTGGGACAGAAACAGGGGCCGTGAAACAGACGGCGTGAAACTAGGGGCGTGAAACGAGGGGCTAGAAACAGGGGGCCAGAAACAGTGGGCCAGAAACAGGGGCGGAAACAGGGGGCCAGAAACAGGGGGCCAGAAACAAGGGGCCAGAAACAGGGGGCCAGAAACAGGGGTCCAGAAACAGGGAGCCAGACACAGTGGTCCAGAAGCAGGGGGCCAGATACAGGAGTCCAGGAATAGGGGACGTGAAACAGGGGGCGTGAAAGAGGGGGTGTGAAACAGGGGGCCTGAAACAGGGGGCGTGTAACAGGGGGCCAGAAGCAGGGGGCCAGAAACAGGGGGCCAG
>JAGIQG010000495.1:2500-22500 GCA_024679065.1 Sphyrna mokarran
CTGTGTGTCGCTGTATCAGTTTATCTCTGTATCTGTGTGTCTCTCTATCCATCTATCTCTGTATCTGTGTGTCCCTGTAATTTTGTGGCCCTGTATCTGTGTGTCTCTGTATCTCTGTGTCTCTGTATCTGTCTATCTCTGTATCTGTGTGTCCCTGTATCTGTGTGTCTCTTTATCCCTGTGTCCCTGCATCAGTTTATCTCTGTATCTGTGTGTCCCTGTATCTGTGTGTCTCTTTATCTCTGTGTCCCTTCATCAGTTTATCTCTGTATCTGTGTGTCCCTGTAATTTTGTGTCCCTGTATCTGTGTGTCTCTGTATCTATGTGTCACTGTATCTGTGTGCCCCTGTATCTGTGTGTCTCTGTGTCTGTGTGTCTCTGCATCTGTGTGTCTCTGCATCAGTGTGCCCCTGTATCTGTGTCCCTGTAACTGTGTATCCCTGTAATTTTGTGTCCCTGTATCTGTGTGTCTCTGTGTCTGTGTGTCTCTGCATCTGTGTGTCTCTGCATCAGTGTGCCCCTGTATCTGTGTCCCTGTAACTGTGTATCCCTGTAATTTTGTGTCCCTGTATCTGTGTGTCTCTGTACCCATGAGTCACTGTATCTGTGTACCCTGTATCTGTGTGTCTCTGTAACTGCGTATCCTGAATCAGTGTCTCTCTGTATCTGTGTATCCCTGTATCTATGTATCCCTTTATCTGTGTATCCCTGCATCTGTATCCCTGTATCTGTGTCCCTGTATCAGTTTATCCTGATCTGTGTGTCTCTCTATCTGTCCTATCCCTGTATATGTGCTGTCACTAAATCTGTGTGTATCTTTATCTCTGCGTCCCTGTATCAGTTTATCTCTATATCTGATGTGTCTCCTATCTGTCTATCTCTGTATCTCGTGGTCCCTATATTTTGTGTCCCTTTATCTCTGCGTCCCTGTATCAGTTAATCCCTGTATCTGTGTGTCTCTCTATCTGTCTATCCCTGTATCTGTGTGTCCCTGTATCTGTGTGTCTCTGTATCTTTGTGTCTCTGTATCTGTGTGTCCCTGTATCTGTGTGTCTCTGTATCTGTGTGTCCCTGTATCTGTGTGTCTCTGTATCTGTGTGTCCCTGTATCTGTGTGTCTTTGTATGTGTGTGTCTCTTTATGTGTGTGTCTCTCTCTCTCTGTTTCTCTCTCTCTCTCTCTCTGTATGTCTGTTTCTGTGTCTCTATCTGTGTTTCAGCCTCTCTCTCTGTATCTGTCTCTCTTGATCTCACTCACTCTGTGTTTCTATCTCTTTTTGTGTGTGCGTCTCTCTCTCTCTCACTTTATTTCTGTGTGTGTGTGTATGTTTGTGTATATGTGTCTACATTTTTCTCTATGTCTCTCTCTTTTCTGTATCTGTGTGTCTCTCTCTTTGTTCCTGTGTATCTCTGTATCTGTGTATCTATGTTTCTGTGTGCCTCTGTGCCTGTGTATCTCTGTATCTGTGTATCTATGTTTCTGTGTGCCTCTGTGCCTTTGTGTCTCTGTATCTGTGTCTCCCTCCCTCTTTTTCTCTGTTTCTGCCTCTATCTCTCTGTTGCTCTATGTTTCTGTGTGTCTCTGTGTCTGTGTGTCTCTGTATCTGTGTGTCTCTGTATCTGTGTGTCCCTGTATTTGTATGTCTCTGTATCTGTGTATCCCTGTATCTGTGTGTCTCTGCCTGTGTCTCTCCCTCTTTCTCTGTGTCTCTGACTCTCTCTCTGTGCCATTTTGTGTTCCTATGTGTCTCTGTATCTGTGTGTCTTTGGGGAGAGGCAAATCCCCAGGCCCTGAGAATTTCCCTTCTTATCAGGTTCTGGCCTTCAGGGGTTTTTTTTAGAGGAACACAGCACGGGAAACAGGCCCTTTGGCCCAACGAGCCCGCGCCGCCGTCATAACTATATAGTAGCAATTCCATTATCCTATTATAGATTTAGGTTATTCCTAATATGGAAGACTCTCACTATAGGGACAAATTGGTTCCCAATCAGCCTAAGAGCGAATTTTTGGGTTGTGGGAGGAAACCGGAGCGCCCGCAGAAAACCCACGCAACCACGGGGAGAACGCGCAAACTCCCGCAGACACCGGCCCAATTCCAAGTGTCTGCACAGCCACATCGATAGTCTCTGAGCTGTCATGGTGCCCTTCAGATGGTCCACAAAAAGCACTCATTTACGACATGAAGTACCAGGCAACCCATGAATCAACATCCAAGAGCTGTACTCGCACCACCTGCCGAATGCATGCTCAATGTTGGTCAAGTATGGACCGAATTACCGTGAGAAAAAAAGCGTAGTTAAACAGTCCTAATATATCCCTCTATCTGCATACCGCTCATGTGGCTGTCCAAGAGACCCTTAAACAGCCCCAAGCGTGCCTGCTCCCACCACCTTACTCGGCAGTGCATTCCACACCCCCCCTCCCCACTACCATTGTGTGAAAAAAACTGCCCTCTAATATTCGTCTTATACATAGCCCCCCTCATCCGAAGGCCGTGACCCCTCGTCCTATCCATTTCTGAAGGTGGAAAAGTTTACCACCATTTACTCTATCTATACCCCTTATAATCTTATTAAACCTTATATGAGATCCCCTCTAAGCCGACGTCTTTCAAGGGAAAACAACCCCAGCCTATTTAATCGTTCATCATAAGACAGTCCTTCCATACCAGGCAGCATCCTGGTAAACCTCCTCTGCACTCTCTCCAAGGACTCCACATCCTTCCAATAGTACGGCGACCAGAACTGGACGCAGTATTCCAAGTGAGGCCTAACCAACGTTCTATACGACTGCAACATCAAACTCCTACTCTTGTGTTCTATACCCTTTTCTATGAAAGCTAACATACTATACGCCTTCTTTATCACCTTCTCCACCTGTGAGGACACCTTCAGAGACTTTCTGGGGAAAAGGCAGAAGAATGGGGATGAGAAAGATATCAGCCATGATTGAATGGGGCAGCAGACTCGATGGGCCGAGTGTCCAGTTCTGCTCTGATGTCTCATGGTCTTGTAGGAATAACTAGAAGCAGTGGACATAATATCAGTGTCTCTCTCTCTCTCTCTGTATCTGTATCTGTATCTCTCTCTCTCTCTCTGTATCTGTGTGTCTCTCTCCCTCTCTGTATGTGTATCTGTGATGTTTGTATGTATGTGTGTGTGTCTCTCTCTCTCTTAGTATCTGTTTCTATCTCTCTTTCTCTGTAGCTGTCAGTCTCTCTCTCTCTATCTATCTGTTTTTCTCTCTCTGTATCGATGTTTCTCTCTCTCTCCCTCTGTGCCTCTGTGTCCTTCTATCTGTGTATCCCTGTATCTGTGTGTCTCTGTATCTGTGTCCCTGTATCTCTGTATCCCTGCATCTGTGTGTCTCTGTATCTGTGTGTCTCTATATCCGTGTGTCTCTGTACCCGTGTGTCTCTGTATCTGTGTGTCCCTGTATCTGTGTGACTCTGTAACTGTGTGTCTCTGTATCTGTGTGTCTCTGTATCAGTGTGTGTCTGTATCTGTGTCCCTGTATCTGTGTATCCCTGAATTTGTGTGTCTCTGTATCTCTATCTCTGTATCTGTGTATCCCTGCATCTGTGTGTCTCTCCATCTGTGTGTCTCTCCATCTGTGTGTCTCTCTATCTGTGTGTCTCTGTATCTGTTTGTCCCTGTATCTCTGTGTCTCTTTATCTCTGTGTCCCTGTATCAGTTTATCTTTGTATCTGTGTGTCTCTGTATCTGTCTATCTCTGTATCTGTGTGTCTCTGTATCTGTGTGTCTCTTTATCTCTGTGTCCCTGTATCAGTTTATCTCTGTATCTGTGTGTCTCTGTATCTGTCTATCTCTGTATCTGTGAGTCCCTGTAATTTTGAGTGCCTGTATCTGTGTGTCCCTGTATCTGTGTGCCCCTGTGTCTGTGTGTCTCTGTATCCGTGTGTCTCTGTATCTGTGTGTCCCTCTATCTGTGAGTCCCTGTATCTGTGTCTATCTGTATCTGTGAGTCCCTGTATCTGTGTGTCCCTGTGTCTGTGTGTCCCTGTGTCTGTGTGTCTCTGTATCTGTGAGTCCCTGTATCTGTGAGTCCCTGTATCTGTGTGACTCTGTATCTGTGTTTCTCTGTGTCTGTGTGTCTCTGTATCTGTGAGTCCCTGTATCCGTGTGTCTCTGGGTCTGTATGTCCCTGTATCTCTGTGTCTGTGTGTCTCTGTATCTGTGAGTCCCTGCATCTGTGTTTCCCTGTGGCTGTGTGTCTCTGTATCTGTGCGTCCCTGCATCTGTGTTTCCCTGTGTCTGTGTGTCTCTGTATCTGTATAACTCTGTATCTGTGTTTCCCTGTGTCTGTGTGTCTCTGTATCTGTGTAACTCTGTATCTGTGTTTCTCTGTATCTGTGTGTCTCTGTACTGTGTCTCCCTTTATCTGTGAGTCCCTATATCTGTGTATCCCTGTATGTGTGTGTCTCTGTATCTGTGTGTCTCTGTATATGTATGTCCCTGTATCTGTGAGCCCCTGTATCTGTGTGTCTCTGTATCTGTGTTTCCCTGTATCTGTGTATCCCTGTATCTGTGTGTCTCCGTATCTGTGTGTCCCTGTATCTGTATATCCCTGTATCTGTGTGTCTCTGTATCTGTGTGTCTTTGTATGTGTGTGTCTCTGTATGTGTCTCTCTCTCTCTGTTTCTGACTCTCTCTCTCTGTCTGTCTGTTGCTGTGTCTCTATCTGTGTTTCAGCCTCTCTCTCTGTATCTGTCTCTCTTGATCTCACTCACTCTGTGTTTCTACCTCTTTTTGTGTGTGCGTCTCTCTCTCTCTCTCACTTTATTTCCGTGTGTGTGTGTATGTTTGTGTATATGTGTCTACATTTTTCTCTATTTCTCTCTCTCTCTTTCTGTATCTGTGTGTCTCTCTCTTTGTTCCTGTGTATCTCTGTATCTGTGTATCTATGTTTCTGTGTGCCTCTGTTTCTGTGTGTCTCTGTATCTGTGTGTCCCTGTAAGTGTGTATCTGTATCTGTGTGTCTTTGGGGAGAGGCAAATCCCCAGGCCCTGAGAATTTCCCTTCTTATCAGGTTCTGGCCTTCAGGGGTTCTGGGGAAAAGGCAGAAGAATGGGGATGAGAAAAATATCAGCCATGATTGAATGGGGCAGCAGACTCGATGGGCCGAGTGTCCAGTTCTGCTCTGATGTCTTATGGTCTTGTAGGAATAACTAGAAGCAGAGGACATAATATGACTGTCTCTCTCTCTCTCTCTCTGTATCTGTATCTCTCCCTCTCACTGTATTTGTATCTGTATCTCTCCCTGTATCTGTCTCTCTGTATCTGTATCTGTGTGTCTGTGTCTCTCTCTGATTCTGTATCTATATCTGTTTGTCTGTCTCTCTTTCTCTCTCTTTGTGTGTTCCTCTCTCTCTGTCTGTGTCTCTCTCTCTCTCTCTATCTGTATCTGTGTGTGTATGTGTCCCTCTTCCTCTCTCTTTCTGCCTCTCTTCTCTGTCACTCTGTGTTTCTGTGCGTCTCTGTATCTGTCTCTCTCTCTCCCTGTTTCTCTGTGTTTCTGCCTCTCTCTCTCTCTCTCTGTGTCTCTGTGTCTGTGTGTCTCTGTGTACCTGTGTGTTTCTGTGTTCCTGTGCCTCTGTGTTTCTGTGTATCCCTGTATTTCTAAGTTGCCCCTCAGTGTCCCATGATGTGAATGTTGGGAGGATTGGCCATGTTAACTTGCCCCAGAGATGGAGAGACAGGGACACAGGGGAGCCCGAAACGCTACAGAAACAGGAGAAAGGTTTGAAAATGGAGGAGTGTTTCTTATCCATCTATAAAAATCATCCACTCTGACAATCTCTCCCGCATAAGAATCTCTCTCACACACACACACACACTCTCTCACACTCACACAATCTCTCTCTCCCACTCGCAATCTCTCCCTCACACACACTCTCTCCCTCACATGCAATGTTTCCCTCACATGCAATCTCTCCCTCATACACATTCTCTCTCTCTCTCTCTCTCTCTCTCACACACGCACACACACACTTTCTCTCTCACACACACACAAACTCTCTCCCTCACACTGACACACTCTCTCTCTCTTGCACACACACATAATCTCCCTCTCTCTCTCTCTCTCTCTCTCGCACACACACACACTCTCTCTCTCTCTCACACACACACACAAACACACTTTCTCTTTCACACACACACACTCAGAAACACACTATCTCTCCTTCACACACGCAATCTCTCCCTTACACACACTATCTTTCCCTCATACGCAACCTCCCTCTCACTCTCCCTCACACACACACTCACACTCTCCCTCACACTCTCCCTCACACACACACACTCTCCCTCACACACACTCACACTCTCCCTCACAAACACTCACACTGTCCCTCACACACATACACACACTCTCCCTCACGCACACAGACACACACTCTCTCTCTCTCACACAGACACACACACTCTCTCTCGCACACACACACCCTCTCTCACTCGCACACACACACTCTCTCTCTCTCTCTCGCACACACACACACTGTCTCTCTCTCTCACACACATACAAACACACACACACACACACTCTTTCTCTCTCTCTCGCACACACACACACTCTCTCACTCTCTCTCTCGCTGTCTCTCTCACACACACACACACACATAAACTCAGTGTATCACTGTATCTGTGTGTCTCTGTATCTGTGTCCCTGTATCTGTGTATCCCTGAATTTGTGTGTCTCTGTATCTGTATCTTTGTATCCCTGCATCTGTTTCTCTCTGTATCTGTGTGTCTTTATATCTGTGTGTCTCTGTACCCGTGAGTCTCTGTACTGGGTGTCTCTATAACTGTCTATCTATGTAACTATGTGTCTCTGTATCTGTGTGTCTCTGTATCAGTGTCTGTCTGTATCTGTGTCCCTGGAGCTGTGTATCCCTGAATTTGTGAGTCTCTGTATCTGTATCTCTGTATCTCTGTATCTGTGTCTCTGCATCTGTGTATCACTGCATCTGTGTTCCCTGCATCTGTGTGTCTCTGTATCTGTGTGTCCCCGTATCTGTGTGTCCCTGAATCTGTGTCTCTTTATCTGTGTGTCCCTGTATCAGTTTATATCTATATGTGTGTGCCTCTGTATCTATCTATCTCTGTATCTGTGTGTCCCCGTAATTTTGTGTCCCTGTATCTGTGTGTCCTTGCATCAGTTTATCTCTGTATCTGTGTGTCTCTGTATCTGTTTATCTCTGTATCTGTGTGTCCCTGTAATTTTGTGTCCCTGTATGTGTGTGTCCCTGTATCCGTGTGTCCCTGTATCTGTGTGTCTCTGTACCTGTGGATCTCTATATCTGTGTGTCTCTGTATCTGTGTATCCCTGTTTCTGTGTGTCCCTGTGTCTGTGTGTCTATGTATCTGTGTTTCCCTGTATCTGTGTGTCTCTGTATCTGTGTATCTCTGTATCTGTGTGTCTCTGTATCTGTGTGTCTCTGTATTGGTATGTCCCTGTATCTTTGTATCTCTGTATCTGTGTGTCTCTCTATCTGTGTGTCTCTGCCTGTGTCTCTCCCTCTTTCTCTGTGTCTCTGACTTTCTCTCTGTGCCATTTCGTGTTCCTATGTGTCTCTACATGTGTCTTTGGGGAGAGGCAAATCCCCAGGCCCTGAGAATTTCCCTTCTTATCAGGTTCTGGCCTTCAGGGGTTCTGGGGAAAAGTCTCAATCCCCAGGCCCTGAGAATTTCCCTTCTTATCAGGTTGTGGCCTTCAGGGGTTCTGGGGAAAAGGCAGAAGAATGGGGATGAGAAAAATATCAGCCATGGTTGAATGGGGCAGCAGACTCGATAGGCCGAGTGTCCAGTTCTGCTCTGATGTCCTATGGTCTTGTAGGAATAACTAGAAGCAGAGGACATAATATCAGTGTCTCTCTCTTCTCTGTACCTGTATCTGTATCTCTCTCTCTCTGTCTGTATCTGTGTGTGTCTCTCTCCCTCTCTGTATGTGTATCTGTGTGTGTTTGTATGTATGTGTGTGTCTCTCTCTCTTAGTATCTGTTTCTATATCTCCTTCTCTGTAGCTGTCAGTCTCTCTCTCTCTCTATCTATCTGTTTTTCTCTCTCTGTATCAATGTTTCTCTCTCTCTCTCTCTGTGCCTGTGTGTCCTTGTATCTGTGTGTCCCTGTATCTGTGTGTCTCTGTATCTGTGTGTCTCTGTATCTGTGTCCCTGTATCTGTGTATCCCTGAATTTGTGTGTCTCTGTATCTGTATCTTTGTATCCCTGCATCTGTGTGTCTCGGTATCTGTGTGTCTTTGTATCTGTGTGTCTCTGTACCCGTGTGTCTCTGTATCTGTGTGTCTCTGTATCAGTGTGTGTATGTACCTGTATCCCTGGATCTGTGTATCCCTGATTTTGTGTGTCTTTGTATCTGAATCTCTGTATCTGTGTCTCTGCATCTGTGTATCACTGCATCTGTGTATCCCTGCATCTGTGTGTCTCTGTATCTGTGTGTCTCTATATCTGTGTGCCCCTGTATCTGTGTGTCCCTGTATCTGTGTGTCCCTGAATCTGTGTGTCTCTTTATCTATGTGTCCCTGTATCAGTTTATCTCTATATCTGTGTGTCTCTGTATCTATCTATATCTGTATCTGTGTGTCCCCGTAATTTTGTGTCCCTGTATGTGTGTGTCCCTGCATCAGTTTATCTCTGTATCTGTGCGTCTCTGTATGTGTCTAACTCTGTATCTGTGTGTCCCTGTAATTTTGTGTCCCTGTATCTGTGTGTCCCTGTATCTGTGTGTCTCTGTATCTGTGTATCCCTGTATCTGTGTGTCCCTGTGTCTGTGTGTCTCTGTATCTGTGAGTCCCTGTATCGGTGTTTCCCTGTGTCTGTGTTTCTCTGTATCTGTGTGTCCCTGTACCTGTGTGTCCCTGTGTCTGTGTGTCTCTGTATCTGTGAGTCCCTGTATTTGTGTGTCTCTGTATCTGTGTATCCCTGTTTCTGTGAGTCCATGTGTCTGTGTGTCTCTGTATCTGTGAGTCACTGTATCTGTGTTTCCCTGTGTCTGTGTGTCTCTGTATTTGTGTGTCTCTGTATCTGTGTGCCCCTGTATCTGTGAGTCCCTGTATCTGTGTGTCTCTGTATCTGTGTATCCCTGTTTCTGTGTGTCCCTGTGTCCGTGTGTCTCTGTATCTGTGTCCCTGTATCTGTGTGTCCCTGTGTCTGTGTGTCTCTGTATCTGTGAGTCCCTGTATCTGTGTTTCCCTGTGTCTGTGTGTCTCTGTATCTGTGTGCCCCTGTATCTGTGAGTCCCTGTATCTGTGTATCCCTGTTTCTGTGTGTCCCTGTGTCCGTGTGTCTCTGTGTCTGTGAGTCCCTGTATCTGTGTTTCCCTGTGTCTGTGTGTCTCTGTATCTCTGAGTCCCTGTATCCTTGTGTCTCTGCATCTGTGTGTCTCGGCCTATGTCTCCCCCTGTTTCTCTGTGTCTCTGACTCTATCTCTGTGCCATTTTGTGTTCCTATATGTCTCTGTACCTGTGTGTCTTTGGGGAGAGGCAAATCCCCAGGCTCTGAGAATTTCCCTTCTTATCAGGTTCTGGCTTCAGGGGTTTTATGGAAAAGACAGACGAATGGGGATGAGAAAAATATCAGCCATGATTGAATGGGGCAGCAGACTCGATGGGCCGAGTGTCCAGTTCTGCTCTGATGTCTTGCGGTCTTGTAGGAATAACTCGAAGCAGAGGACATAATATCAGTGTCTCTCTCTCTCTCTCTGTATCTGTATCTCTCTCTGTCTGTATCTGTATGTGTCTCTCTCTCTCTGTGTGTCTGTATCTCTCTCTCTGTCTGTATCTGTGTGTCTCTCTGTCTTTCTCTGTATGTGTATCTGTGTGTGTTTGTATGTATGTGTGTGTGTCTCTCTCTTAGTATCTGTTTCTATCTCTCTTTCTCTGTATTTGTATCTATGTGTGTCTCTCTCCCTCTCTGTAGGTGTATCTGTGTGTGTTTGTGTGTATGCATGTGTGTGTGTGTCTCTCTCTCTCTGTATCTGTCTGTCTGTCTGTCTCTCTTTGTGTATCTCTGCGTTCCTCTCTCTGTGTCTGTGTGTGTGTGTGTCCCTTTCTCTCTTTATCTGTGTGTATGTGTGTGTGTGTCTTTCTCTCTCTCTGTCTCTCTCTCTGTCTCTCTCTCTCGCTGTCTGTATGTCTCTCTTTTTCTCTCTGTGTCTCTGCCTCTCTCTCTCTCTCTGTCTCTCTGTCATCTCTCTCTGTCTCTCTCTCTCTCTCTCCTTATCTGTCTCTCTCTCTCTCTCCATTTCTGTCTGTCTGTCTCTCTTTGTCACTCTCTCTCTCAGTCTCTCTGTTCCCCGTGTCTCTCTCTCTGTCTCTTTCTGTCTGTCTGTCTGTCTCTCTCTGTCTCTCCCTGAGTTCTCCCTCTCTCTCTCTCTCTGTCTCTTTGTTTTCTGGCTATGTTTCTCTCCATCTTTTATCTCTCTCTGTCTTTCTCTCTCTGTCTTTCTCTCTCTGTATCTCTCTGTCTTTCTCTCTCTCGCTCTCTTTCCGTGTGTGTGTTTTTGTGTGTGTTTGTGTGTGTGTGTGCGCATGTTTGTGGGTGTCTCTCTCTGTCTGTCTCTCTGTCTCCCTCCCTCTCTCTCTCTATCTCTCACTCTCTCTGTATCTTTCTGTCTGTTTGTCTCTCTCTCTGTCTGTGTGTGCATCTCTCACTTTGTTTCTCTCTCTGACTCTGTGTTTCTCACTCTTTCTGTCTTTCTATCTTTCTCTCTATCTCTCTCCCTTCGTCCGTGTGTGTGTGTGTGTGTGTGTCTCTCTCTCTTTCGCTGTGTCTCTGTCTCTGACTCTGCGTGTGTGTGTGTTTATGATTATGTTTGTATGTATGTATCTGTGTGTGTGTCTCTCTCTCTTTCTCCGTCTGTGTGTATCTCTCTCTCTGTCTCTCCATATGTGTTTCTCTCTGTCTTTCTCTGTGTGTGTGTGTCTGTGTGTGTGTGTGTGTGTGTGTGTGTGTCTCTCTCTCTCTCTTTCGCTCTGTGTCTCTGTCTCTGACTCTGTGTGTGTGTGTTTATGATTACGTTTGTATGTATGTCTCTGTGTGTGTGTGTGTCTCTCTCTCTCTCTCCGTCTGTGTGAATGTCTCTCTCTATCTCTCCATATGTGTTTCTCTTTGTCTTTGTGTGTGTGTGTGTGTGTGTGTGTGTCTGTGTGTGTGTGTGTGTCTTTCTGTCTCCCTGCCTCTCTGTCTTTCTGTATCTCTGCCTGTCTGTCTCTCTCTGCCTTTCTGTCTCTCTGTGTCTCTGTCTCCCTCTCTCTCACTGTATTTGTCTCAGTGTGTGTGTCTCTCTCTATTTCTCTGAGTGTGTGTCTCTCTCTCTATCTCTCTGTGTATCTCTCTGTCTGTCTTTCTATCTCTCTTTCTCTATAGCTGTCAGTCTCTTTCTCTCTCTATTTATCTGTTTTTCTCTCTCTGTATCAATATTTCTCTTTCTCTCCCTCTGTATCTGTGTGTCCTTGTATCTGTGTGTCCTTCTATCTGAGTATCTCAGCATTTGTGTGTCTCTGTATCTGTGTGTCTCTGTACTTGTGTGTCCCTGTGTCTGTGTATCCCTGTCTCTATGTGTCCCTGTATCTGTGTGTCCCTGTATCTGAGTATCTCTGTATCTGTCTATTTCTGTATCTGTGTCTCTGCATCTGTGTCTCTGTTTCTGTGTGTCCCTGTATCTGTATGTCCCTGTATCTATGTGTCTCTGTATCTGTGTGTCTCTGTATCTGTGTATGCCCATATCAGTTTATCTCTCTATGTGTGTGTGCCTATAAGTGTCTATCTCTGTATCTGTCTATTTCTGTACCTGTGCGTCCCTGTATCTGTGTGTCCCTGTATCTGTCTATTTCTGTACCTGTGCGTCCCTGTATCTGTGTGTCTCTGTATCTGTTTGCCCCTGTATCTGTCTATCTCTGTATCTGTGTGTCCCTGTATCTGTGTCTCTCTATCTGTATGTCTCTGTATCTGTGTGTCTCTGTACCTGTGTGTCCCTGTATCTGTGTGACTCTCTGTATCTGTGTGTCTCTGTACCTGTGTGTCCCTGTACCTGTGTATCTCTGTGTTTCTGTGTGTCTCTGTATTTCTAAGTTGCCCCTTAGTGTCCCATGATGTGAAGGGTGGGAGGATTGGCCATGTTAACTTGCCCCAGAGATGGAGAGACAGGGACACAGGGGAGCCCGAAACGCTACAGAAACAGGAGAAAGGTTTGAAAATGGAGGAGTGTTTCTTATCCGTCATTTAGCAGGGCCAATGTACCCTAACCAGCATGTCTTTTAGACTGTGCGAGGAAAGCGGGGGACTCGGAGGAAACCCAGGCAGACACGGGGAGGACATGCAGACTCTGCACAGACAGTGATCCAAGCCGAGACTTGAACCCAGGTCCCTGTGTAGCACCAGTGCTAATCACTGTGCCACTGTACCAGCATCCATACACACAGACACATAGATATATGCAGACCCACACACTCACACAGACATAGACACACACACACACACACACACACACACACACACACACACACACACACACACACACACACACACACACACACACACACACACACTCACACACACACACACACACACACTCACATACACTCTCCCTCACACAAGCAATCTCTGCGTTACACGCAATCTGTCCCTCACACGCAATCTCTCCGTCACACACACTCTCTCACACACACTCACATACACACTCTCTCTCTCTATCACACATTCTCCCTCTCTCTATCACACACTCTCTCTCTCACACACACTCACACACAATCTCTCTCTCCCTAATACACTCTCTCTCTCTCATTCACACACATGCACATACACACACTCACACTGTCCCTCACAGAAACTATCTCTCCCTCACACGTAATGTCTCCCTCACATACACTCTTGGCTTACACACACGCACGCACACATACACACACACACACACTCTCTCCCTCACATGCACTCTCTCCATGATGTGCAATCTCTCCATGATGTGCAATCTCTCCCTCATACACATTCTCTCTCTCTCTCTCTCTCACACACACACACTTACACACTCACACACACACACACACACACTCTCTCTCACACACACACACACACACACTCTCTCGCACACACACTCTCTCACTCTCGTACACACACTCTCCATCTCTCCCTCTCACACACACACACACACTCTCTCTCTCTCTCCCTCCCTCACACACACTCTCTCTCTCACACACACTCTCTCTCCCCCCTCACACACACTCTCTCCCTCACATGCAATCTCTCCCTCACATGCAATCTCTCCCTCATACACATTCTCTCTCTCTCTCACACACACACACACAGACACACTCTCACACACACACACACACACACAGACACACTCTCACACACACACACACACACAAACTCTCTCGCACACAGACACTCTCTCTCTCACTCTTGCACACACACACTCTCTCCATCTCTCTCTCTCTCACACACGCACTCTCTCTCTCTCTCTCACACACACACACACACACACTCTCTCGCGCACACACACACACTCTCTCTCTCGTGCACACACACACACACACAAACTCTCTCGCACACAGACACTCTCTCTCACTCTTGCACACACATACTCTCTCCATCTCTCTCTCTCTCGCACACACACAGACACACTCTCTCTCTCTCTCACACACACACACACACACACACACTCTCTCTCTCTCTCTCACACACACACACATACACACTCTCTCGCGCACACACACACACTCAGAAACACACTATCTCTCCTTCACACACGCAATCTCTCCCTTACACACACTATCTTTCCCTCATATTCAACCTCCCTCTCACTCTACCTCACACACACTAAATCTCCCTCACACACACTTTCCCTCTCCCTCACACACACACACACACTCTCCCTCACACACACACACGTACTCTCCCTCACACATACACTCACACTCTCCCTCACACACACGAACTCTCCCTCATGCGCAATCCCTTCCTCACGCACAAGTTTAGTGAGAGTGCGGAATGGAATTGAAGGAAATCAATATTAGTAAGAAAATGGGGGAATGAATGGGGTTAAAGGCTGACAACTCCCCAGGCCCTGAGAATTTCCCTTCTTATCAGGTTCTGGCCTTCAGGGGTTCTGGGGAAAAGGCAGAAGAATGGGGATGAGAAAAATATCAGCCATGATTGAATGGGGCAGCAGACTCGATGGGCCGAGTGTCCAGTTCTGCTCTGATGTCCTATGGTCTTGTAGGAATAACTAGAAGCAGAGGACATAATATCAGTGTCTGTCTCTCTCTCTCTGTCTGTATCTGTATGTGTCTCTCTTTTTCTCTGTATTTGTATGTGTGTGTCTCTCTCCCTCTCTGTATGTGTATCTGTGTGTGTTTGTATGCATGTGTGTGTCTCTCTCTCTTAGTATGTGTTTCTATATCTCCTTCTCTGTAGCTGTCAGTCTCTCTGTCTATCTGTCTGTTTTTCTGTCTCTGTATCTATGTTTCTCTCTCTCTCCCTCTGTGCCTGTGTGTCCTTGTATCTGTGTATCCCTGTATATTTGTGTCTCTGTATCTGTGTCCCTGTATCTGTGTATCTCTGAATTTGTGTATCTCTGCATCTATATCTCTGTATCCCTGCATCTGTGTGTCTCTCTATCTTTGTGTCTCTATATCTATGTTTCTCTGTACCCGTGAGTCTCTGTATCTGTGTGTCCCTGTATCTGTGTGTCTCTGTAACTGTGTGTCTCTGTAATTCTGTGTCTCTGTATCTGTGTGTCTCTGTATCAGCGTGTGTCTGTGTCTGTGTCCCTGTATCTGTGTATCCCTGAATTTGTGTGTCTCTGTGTCTGTATCTCTGTATCTGTGTATCCCTGCATCTGTGTGTCTCTCCATCTGTGTGTCTCAATATCTGTGTGTCTCTGTATCTGTGTGTCCCTGCATCTATGTGTCTCTTTATCTGTGTGTCCCTGTATCAGTTCATCTCTGTATCTGTGTGTCTCTGTATCTGTCTATCTCTGTATCTGGGTGTCCCTGTATCTGGGTGCCTCTTTATCTCTGTGTCCCTGCATCAGTTTATCTCTTTATCTGTGTGTCTCTGTATCAGTCTATCTCTGTATCTGTGAGTCCCTGTAATTTTGTGTCCCTGTATCTGTGTGTCTCTGTATCTGTGTATCTATGTTTCTGTGTGCCTCTGTGCCTGTGTGTCTCTGTATCTGTGTATCTATGTTTCTATGTGCCTCTGTGCCTGTGTGTCTCTGTATCTGTGTCTCCCTCCCTCTTTTTCTCTGTTTCTGCCACTCTCTCTCAGTTGCTCTCTGTTTCTGTGCGTCTCTGTATCTGTGTATCTCTGTATCTGTGTCCCTGTATCTGTCTATCCCTGAATTTGTGTGTCTCTGTATCTGTATCTCTGTATCTCTGCAGCTGTGTGTCTCTGTATCTATGTGTCTTTATATCTGTGCGTCTCTGTACCCGTGAGTCTCTGTATCTGGGTGTCTCTATAATTGTGTGTCTATGTAACTGTGTGTCTCTGTATCTGTGTGTCTCTGTATCAGTGTGTGTCTGTATCTGTGTCCCTGTATCTGTGTATCCCTGAATTTGTGTGTCTCTGTATCTGAATCTCTGTATCTGTGTCTCTGCATCTGTGTATCCCTGCATCTGTGTGTCTGTATATCTGTGTGTCTCTATATCTGTGTGTCCCTGTATCTGTGTGTCCCTGAATCTGTGTGTCTCTTTATCTGTGTGTCTCTGTATCTGTCTATCTCTGTATCTGTGTGTCCCTGTAATTTTGTGTCCCTGTATCTGTGAGTCCCTGTATCTGTGTGTCTCTGTATCTGTGTATCCCTATATCTGTGTGTCCCTGTATCTGTGTGTCTCTGTATCTGTGTATCCCTATATCTGTGTGTCCCTGTATCTGAGTGTCCCTGTGTCTGTGTGTCCCTGTGTCTGTGAGTCCCTGTATCGGTGTTTCCTGTGTCTGTGTATCCCTGTATCTGTGTGTCTCTGTATCTGTGAGTCCCTGTATTTGTGTGTCTCTGTATCTGTGTGTCCCTGTATCTGTGTGTCTCTGTATCTGTGAGTCCCTGTATTTGTGTGTCTCTGTATCTGTGAGTCCCTGTATCTGTGTGTATCTGTATCTGTGTGTCCCTGTATCTGTGTGTCTCTGTATCTGTGTGTCTCTGTGTCTGTGTGTCTCTGTATCTGTGAGTCCCTGCATCTGTGTGTCTCTGTATCTGGTCTCCCTGCATCTGTGTGTCTCTATATCTGTGTGTCTCTGTATCTATGTGTCCCTTTATCTGTGTATCCCTGTATCTGTGTGTCTTTTTATGTATGTCTCTCTTTATGTGTCTCTCCCTCTCTCTGTTTCTGACTCTCTCTCTCTGTATGTCTGTTTCTGTGTCTCTATCTGTGTTTCAGCCTCTCTCTCTGTATCTGTCTCTCTTGATCTCACTCACTCTGTGTTTCTATCTCTTTTTGTGTGTGCGTCTCTCTCTCTCTCTCACTTTTTTTCTGTGTGTGTTGTATGTTTATGTATATGTGTCTACATTTTTCTCGATGTCTCTCTCTTTTCTGTATCTGTGTGTCTCTCTCTTTGTTCCTGTGTATCTCTGTATCTGTGTATCTATGTTTCTGTATGCCTCTGTGCCTGTGTGTCTCTGTATCTGTGTATCGATGTTTCTGTGTGCCTCTGTGCCTGTGTGTCTCTGTATCTGTGTCTCCCTCCCTCTTTTTCTCTGTTTCTGCCTCTCTCTCTCTGTTGCTCTATGTTTCTGTGTGTCTCTGTATCTGTGTGGCTCTGTATCTGTGTGTCCCTGTATCAGTTTATCTCTGTATCTGTGTGTCCCTGTAAGTGTGTATCTGTATCTGTGTGTCCCTGTATCTGTGTGTCTCTGTATCTGTGTGTCTCTGTATCTGAGTGTCTCTGTATCTGTGTATCCCTCTAAGTGTGTCTCTGTATCTGTGTGTCTCTGTTTCTGTGTGTCCCTGTATCTGTGTGTCCCTGTATCTGTGTGCCCCTGTATCTGTGTGTCTCTGTATCTGTGTGTCTCTGCCTGTGTCTCTCCCTCTTTCTCTGTGTCTCTGACTCTCTCTCTGTGCCATTTTGTGTTCCTATGTATCTCTGTATCTGTGTGTCTTTGGGGAGAGGCAAATCCCCAGGCCCTGAGAATTTCCCTTCTTATCAGGTTGTGGCCTTCAGGAGTTCTAGGGAAAAGGCAGAAGAATGGGGATGAGAAAAATATCAGCCATGATTGAATGAGGCAGCAGACTCGATGGGCCGAGTGTCCAGTTCTGCTCTGATGTCTTTGTCTTGTAGGAATAACTAGAAGCAGAGGACATAATATCAGTGTGTGTCTCTCTCTCTGTATCTGTATCTGTATCTCTCCCTGTATCTGTATCCTTCTCTCTCTGTCTGTATCTGTCTGTGTGTGTCTCTCTCTCTCTATTAGTATCCGTGTGTCTCTCTCCCTCTCTGTAGGTGTATCTGTGTGAGTTTGTGTGTTTGCATGTGTGTGTGTGTCTCTCTCTCTCTGTATCTGTCTGTCTGTCTCTCTCTCTTTGTGTATCTCTGCGTTCCTCTCTCTGTGTCTGTATGTGTCTCTCTCTCTTTATCTGTGTGTATGTGTGTGTGTGTCTCTCTCTCCCTTGCTCTCTCTCTGTTCTCCATGTCTCTCTCTCTCTCTCTCTCTCTCTCTCCCTGTCTGTATGTCTCTCTTTTTCTCTCTTTGTCTCTGTCTCTCTCTCTCTGTCACTCTGTCATCTCTCTCTGACTCTCTCTCTCTCTCTCCCTATCTCTCTCTCTCTCTCTCTCCATTTCTGCCTGTCTGTCTCTCTTTGTCACTCTCTCTCTCAGTCTCTCTGTTCCCCGTGTCTCTCACTCTGTCTCTTTCTATCTGTCTGTCTGTCTCTCTCTGTCTCTCCCTGAGTGTTCCCTCTCTCTCTCTCTCTCTGTCTATGTGTGCATCTCTCACACACAAACTGTTTTCTGGCTATGTTTCTCTCCATCTTTTATCTCTCTCTGTCTTTCTCTCTCTGTCTTTCTCTCTCTCTATCTCTCTCTTTCCGTCTGTGTGTGTCTGTGTGTGTGTGTGTTTGTGTGTGTGTGTGTGCGTGCGCATGTTTGTGTGTGTCTCTCTCTGTCTGTCTCTCTGTCTCCCTCCCTCTCTCTATCTCTCACTCTCTCTGTATCTCTCTGTCTCTCTCTCTCTGTCTGTGTGTGCATCTCTCACTTTGTTTCTCTCTCTGACTCTGTGTTTCTCACTCTTTCTGTCTTTCTATCTTTCTCTCTATCTCTCTCTCTTCGTCCGTGTGTGTGTGTGTGTCTGTGTGTCTGTTTCTCTCTTTCGCTCTGTGAATCTGTCTCTGACTCTGTGTGTGTGTGTGTGTGTTTATGATTATGTTTGTATGTATGTCTGTGTGTGTGTGTGTCTCTCTCTCTTTCTCCGTCTGTGTGTATCTCTCTCTCTGTCTCTCCATATGTGTTTCTCTCTGTCTTTCTGTGTGTGTGTGTCTGTGTGTGTGTGTCTGTGTGTGTGTGTCTGTGTGTGTCTGTGTGTGTGTGTCTGTGTGTGTGTGTGTGTGTCTTTCTGTCTCCCTGCCTCTCTCTCTTTCTGTATCTCTGCCTGTCTGTCTCTCTCTGCCTTTCTGTCTCTCTCTCTATCTGTCTGTGTATCTCTCTGTCTGTTTCTATCTCTCTTTCTCTATAGCTGTCAGTCTCTCTCTCTCTCTATTTCTCTGTGTGTGTCTCTCTCTCTATCTGTCTGTCTCTCTCTCTCTGTCTCTGTTTCTATCTCTCTTTCTCTATAGCTGTCAGTCTCTCTCTCTCTCTATTTATCTGTTTTTCTCTCTCTGTATCGATGTTTCTCTTTTTCTCCCTCTGTATCTCTGTGACCTTGTATCTGAGTATCTCAGTATCTGTGTGTCTCTGTATCTGTGTGTCCTTCTATCTGAGTGTCTCAGTATTTGTGTGTCTCTGTATCTGTGTATCTCTGTATCTGTGTATCTCTGTATCTGTGTATCTCTGTATCTGTGTGTCCCTGTCTCTCTGTGTCCCTGTATCTGTCTATTTCTGTATCTGTGTCTGTTTCTGTGTATCTCTGTATCTGTCTATCTCTGTATCTGTGTGTCCCTCTATCAGTTTATCTCTGTATCTGTGTGTCTCTGTACCTGTGTGTCCCTGTACCTGTGTGTCCCTGTATCTGTGTTGTGCTCTGTATTTCCCTGGGGGGTGTTGTTCTGTATCTGTGTTGTCCCCTGTATCTGTGTGTCTCTGTACCTGTGTGTCCCTGTACCTGTGTGTCCCTGTATCTGTGTATCTCTGTGTTCCTGTGTGTCTCTGTATTTCTAAGTTGACCCTTACTGTCCCATGATGTGAAGATTGGGAGGATTGGCCATGTTAACTTGCCCCAGAGATGGAGAGACAGGGACACAGGGGAGCCCGAAACGTTACAGAAACAGGAGAAAGGTTTGAAAATGGAGGAGTGTTTCTTATCCATCTATAAAAATCATCCACTCTGACAGCAGTTCCATTTCACACTCTCTGCTCAGTCCTGTGTTGGGGGGTGTTTAGTGTGGTATCAGTGTTTGCTTTTCTCAAACCGCACTGATATTCTCAACAAGGGCAAGAAGTTTCAGTCTTTAAAAATGTAAAGATTACAAACCCAAAGCAGACAGAGAATGATGAGGCCTCACACCTTCAATGTCGTAATTCCCCCAATCTTTCCTTTTGTTTCTTGCTTCCCTCCTCTGTTTGAAGTATTGGAGACGTAGAAATTATTGTAACAATTCAATCTCTCGGGACAATCTCTGTAAACAGCTTCTGGGGACAAATTGACACTTTAATCACCTGAAAAGCTGAATGTCCATTCAAACATTTCCCTCCGCATATCCTTGTAAATGTAAAGATAACCCCCATTTCCCCAAAGCAGGAAGATATGGAATGGGATCATCCTAACCTCTCTACTAAAGATATAAAGTTTCTTTTCAATAAAGTTTATTCATTACTGTGTCAC
>JAGIQG010000495.1:25000-26960 GCA_024679065.1 Sphyrna mokarran
GTCCCTGAATCTGTGTGTCTCTTTATCTGTGTGTCCCTGTATCTATCGCTGTATCTGTGTGTCCCCGTAATTTTGTGTCCCTGTGTCTGTGTGTCCCTGCATCAGTTTATCTCTGTATCTGTGTGTCTCTGTAATTTTGTGTCCCTGTATCTGTGTGTCCCTGTATCTGTGAGTCCCTGTATCTGTGCATCCCTGTGTCTGTGTGTCTCTGTATCTGTGTATCCCTGTATTTGCGTGACTCTGTATCTGTGTATCCCTATATCTGTGTGTCCCTGTATCTGTGTGTCTCTGTATCTGTGAGTCCCTGTATCTGTTTTTCCCTGTGTCTGTGTGTCTCTGTATCTGTGTGTCCCTGTGTCTGTGTGTCTGTGTATCTGTGAGTCCCTGTATTTGTGTGATTCTGTATCTGTGTATCCCTGTATCCATGTGTCTCTGTATCTATGGGTCCCGGTATCTGTGAGTCCCTGTAACTGTGTGTCTCTGTATCTGTGTGACTCTGTATCTGTGTATCCCTGTATCTGTGTGTTCCTGTATCTGTGCGTCTCTGTATCTGTGTGACTCTGTATCTGTGTATCCCTGTGTCTGTGTGTCTCTGTATCTCTGGGTCCCTGTATCTGTGAGTCCCTGTATCTGTGTTTCCCTGTGTCTGTGTGTCTCTGTATCTGTGTTTGTCTGCGTCTGTGTGTCTCTGGATCTGTGTTTCCCTGTGTCTGTGTGTCTCTGAATCTGTGTGTCTCTGTATCTGTGTGTCTTTGAATGTGTGTGTCTCTTTATGTGTCTCTCTCTCTCTCTGTTTCTGACTCTCCCTCTCTCTGTATGTCTGTTTCTGTGTCTCTATCTGTGTTTCAGCCACGCTCTGTTTCTCCCTCCCTCTTTTTCTCTGTTTCTGCCTGTCTCTCTCTGTTGCTCTATGTTTCTGTGTGTCTCTGTATTTGTTTGTCTCTGTATCTGTGTGTCCCTGCATTAGTTTATCTCTGTATCTGTGTGTCTCTGTATCTGTGTGTCCCTGTATCTATGTGTCTCTGTATCAGTGTATCCCTGTATCAGTTTATCTCTGTATCTGTGTGTCTCTGTATCTGTGTGTCTCTGTCTAAGTCTCCCCCTCTTTCTCTGTGTCTCTGACTCTCTCTCTGTGCCATTTTGTGTTCCTATGTGTCTCTGTATCTGTGTGTCTTTGGGGAGAGGCAAATCCCCAGGCCCTGAGAATTTCCCTTCTTATCAGGTTGTGGCCTTCAGGGTTCTGGGGAAAAGACAGACGAATGGGGATGAGATAAATATCAGCCATGATTGAATGGGGCAGCAGACTCGATGGGCCGAGTGTCCAGTTCTGCTCTGATGTTTTATGGTCTTGTAGGAATATCTAGAAGCAGAGGACATAATATCAGTGTCTCTCTCTCTCTCTCTCTGTATTTGTATCTCTCTCTCTCTCTGTATTTGTATCTGTATCTCTCCCTGTATCTGTCTCTGTCTCTATCTGTATCTGTATTTGTGTGTGTGTCTCTCTTTCTCTCTCTGATTCTGTATCTATATCTGTTTGTCTGTCTGTCTGTCTGTCTCTCTCTCTCTTTGTGTATCTGTGTTTTCATCTCTCTCTGTTTCTGTGTCTCTCTCTCTCTCTATCTGTATGTATGTGTGTGTGTATGTGTCCCTCTTCCTCTCTGTTTCTGCCTCTCTTCTCTGTCACTCTGTGTTTCTGTGTGTCTCTGTATCTGTGAGTCCCTGTATCTGTTTGTCTCTGGGCCTATATGTTCCTGTATCTGTGTGTCCCTGTGTCTCTGTGTCTCTGTATCTGTGAGTCCCTGTATCTGTGTTTCCCTGTGTCTGTGTGTCCCTGTATCTGTGAGCCCCTGTATCTGTGTGTCTCTGTATCTGTGTATCTCTGTATCTGTGTGTCTCTGTATCTGTGTGTCTCTGTATTGGTGTGTCCCTGTATCTTTGTATCTCTGTATCTGTGTGACTC
>JAGIQG010000496.1:0-26925 GCA_024679065.1 Sphyrna mokarran
GTTTAACTCTCAGAGAGCAGGAATCTTCCTGTTTAAGTCTCAGAGAACAGGAATCATCCTGTTTAACTCTCAGAGAACAGGAATCTTCCTGTTTAACTCGCAGAGAATAGGAATCATCCTGTTTAACTCTCAGAAAGCATAAATCATCCTGTTTAACTCTCAGAGAGCAGGAATCTTCCTGTTCAGCTCTCAGAAAACAGAAATCATCCTGTTTAACTCTCAGAGAACAGGAATCTTCCTGTATAACTCTCAGAGAACAGGAATCATCCTGTTTAACTCTCAGAAAGCAGAAATCATCCTGTTTAACTCTGAGGGAATAGGAATCTTCCTGTTTAACTCTCAGAGAACAGGAATCATCCTGTTTAACTCTCAGAGAACAGGAATCTTCCTGTTTAACTTTAAGAGAACAGGAATCATCCTGTTTAACACTCAGAAAGCAGAAATCATCCTGTTTAACTCTCAGAGAGCAGGAATCTTCCTTTTTAACTCTCAGAGAACAGGAATCATCCTGTTTAACTCTCAGAGAACAGGAATCTTCCTGTATAACTCTCAGAGAACAGGAATCATCCTGTTTAACTCTCAGAAAGCAGGAATCATCCTGTTTAACTCTCACAGAGCAGGAATCATCCTGTTTAACTCTAAGGAACAGGAATCTTCCTCTTTAACTGTCAGAGAACAGGAATCTTCCTGTTTAACTCTCAGGGCAGGAATCATCCTGTTTAACTCTCAGAGAGCAGGAATCTTCCGGTTTAACTCTCAGAGAACAGGAATCTTCCTGTTTAACTCACAGAACGCAGAAATCATCCTGTTTAACTCTCAGAGAGCAGGAATCTTCCTGTTTAATTCTCAGAGAGCAGGAATCACCCTGTTTAACTCTCAGAGAACAGGAACCTTCATGTTTAACTCTCAGTGAGCAGGAATCATCCTGTTTAAGTCTCCGAGAACAGGAATCTTCCTGTTTAACTCTCAGAGAGCAGGAATCATCCTGTTTAACTCTCAAAAAGCAGAAATGTTCCTGTTTTACTCTCAGAGAACAGGAATCATCCTGTTTAATTCTAAGAGAACAGGAATCTTCCTGTTTAACTCTCAGAGATCAGGAATCATCCTGTTTAACTTTTAGAAAGCAGAAATCAACCTGTTTAACTCTAAGGAACAGGAATCTTCCTCTTCAACTGTCAGAGAACAGGAATCTTCCTGTTTAACTCTCAGGGCAGGAATCATCCTGTTTAACTCTCAGACAGCAGGAATCTTCCTGTTTAACTCTCAGAGAACAGGAATCTTCCTGTTTAACTCTCAGAAAGCAGAAATCATCCTGTTTAACTCTCAGAGAGCAGGAATCTTCCTGTTTAACTCTCAGAGAGCAGGAATCACCCTGTTTAACTCTCATAGAACAGGAACCTTCCTGTTTAACTCTCAGAGAGCAGGAATCATCCTGTTTAACTCTCCGAGAACAGGAATCATCCTGTTTAACTCTCAGAAAGCAGAAAGCAACCTGTTGAACACTCAGGGAACAGGAATCTTCCTGTTTAACTCTCAGAGAGCAGGAATCATTCTGTTTAACTCTCCGAGATCAGGAATCTTCCTGTTTAACTCTCAGAGAACAGGAATCATCCTGTTTAACTCTCATAAAGCAGAAATGTTCCTGTTTTACTCTCAGAGAACAGGAATCTACCTGTTTAAGTCTCAGAGAGCAGGAATCATCTTGTTTAACTCTCAGAAAGCAGAAATCATCGTGTTTAACTCTCAGAGAACAGGAATCTTCCTGTTTAACTCTCAGAGAACAGGAATCATCCTTTTTAACTCACAGAAAGCAGAAATCATCCTGTTTAACTCTCAGAGAGCAGGAATCATCCTTTTTAACTCTCAGAGAGCAGGAATCACCCTGTTTAACTCTCAGAGAACAGGAACCTTCTTGTTTGACTCTCAGAGAACAGGAATCTTCCTGTTTTACTCTCAGAGAACAGGAATCTTTCTGTTTAACTATCAGAGAACAGGAATCATCCTGTTGAGAACTCAGAGAGCAGGAATGATCCTGTTTAACTCTCCGAGAACAGGAATCAACCTGTTTAACTCTCAGAGAGCAGGAATCATCCTTTCTAACTATCAGAGAACAGGAATCATCCTGTTGAGCTCTCAGAGAGCAGGAATGATCCTGTTTAACTCTCCGATAACAGGAATCATCCTGTTTAACTCTCAGAAAGCAGAAATCATCCTGTTTAACACTCAGGGAACAGGAATGTTCCTGTTTAACTCTCAGAGAACAGGAATCATCCTGGTTAACTCTCAGAAAGCAGAAATCATCCTGTTTAAGTCTCCGAGAACAGGAATCTTCCTGTTTAACTCTCAGAGAACAGGAATTATCCTGTTTAAATCTCAGAGAACAGGAAATATCGTGTTTATCTCTCAGAGAACTGGAATCATCGCGTTTAACTCTCGGAGAACAGTACTCATCGCGTTTAACTCGCAGAGAACAGGAATCATCCTGTTGAACTCTCAGAAAGCAGAAATCATCCTGTTTAACTGTCAGGGAATACGAAACTTCCTGTTTAACTCTCAGAGAACAGGAATCATCCTGTTCAACTCTCAGAAAGGAGAAATCATCGTGTTTAACTCTCAGAGAACAGGAATCTTCCTGTATAACTCTCAGAGAACAGGAATCATCCTTTTTAACTCTCAGAAAGCAGAAATCATCCTTTTTAACTGTCAGGGAATAGAAATCTTCCTGTTTAACTCTCAGAGAACAGGAATCATCCTGTTTAACTCTCAGAGAACAGGAATCTTCCTGTTTAACTCTCAGAGAACAGGAATCATCCTGTTTAACTCTCAGAGAACAGGAATCTTCCTGTTTAACTCTCAGAGAACAGGAATCATCCTGTTCAACTCTCAGAAAGGAGAAATCATCCCGTTTAACTCTGAGAGAACAGGAATCTTCCTGTATAACTCTCAGAGAACAGGAATCATCCTTTTTAACTCTCAGAAAGCAGAAATCATCCTTTTTAACTGTCAGGGAATAGAAATCTTCCTGTTTAACTCTCAGAGAACAGGAATCATCCTGTTTAACTCTCAGAGAACAGGAATCTTCCTGTTTAACTCTCAGAGAACAGGAATCATCCTGTTTGACTCTCAGAAAGCAGATATCATCCTGTTTAACTCTCAGAAAGCAGGAATCAACCTGTTTAACTCTCACAGAGCAGGAATCATCCTGTTTAACTCTCAGAGAGCAGGAATCACCCTGTTTAACTCTCAGAGAGCAGGAATCTTCCTGTTTAACTCTCAGAAAGCAGAAATCATCCTGTTTAACTCTCAGAGATCAGGAATAATCCTGTTTAACTCTCAGACTGCAGGAATCATCCTGTATAACTCTCAGAGAGCAGGAATCTTCCTGTTCAGCTCTCAGAAAACAGAAATCATCTTGTTTAACTCTCAGAGAGCAGGAATCTTCCTGTTTAACTCTCAGAGAACAGGAATCATCCTGTTTAACTCTCAGAGAACAGGAATCTTCCTGTTTAACTCTCAGAGAACAGGAATCATCCTGTTTAACTCTCAGAGAACAGGAATCTTCCTGTATAACTCTCAGAGAACAGGAATCTTCCTGTTTAACTCTCAGAGAACAGGAATCTTCATGTTTAACTTTAAGAGAACAGGAATCATCCCGTTTAACACTCAGAAAGCAGGAATCATCCTGTTTAACTCTCAGAGAGCAGGAATCTTCCTTTTCAACTCTCAGAGAGCAGGAATCATCCTGTTTAACTCTCAGAGAACAGGAATCTTCCTGTATAACTCTCAGAGAACAGGAATCATCCTGTTTAACTCTCAGAAAGCAGGAATCATCCTGTTTAACTCTCACAGAGCAGGAATCATCCTGTTTAACTCTAAGGAACAGGAATCTTCCTCTTTAACTGTCAGAGAACAGGAATCTTCCTGGTTAACTCTCAGGGCAGGAATCATCCTGTTTAACTCTCAGAGAGCAGGAATCTTCCGGTTTAACTCTCAGAGAACAGGAATCTTCCTGTTTAACTCACAGAACGCAGAAATCATCCTGTTTAACTCTCAGAGAGCAGGAATCTTCCTGTTTAATTCTCAGAGAGCAGGAATCACCCTGTTTAACTCTCAGAGAACAGGAACCTTCATGTTTAACTCTCAGTGAGCAGGAATCATCCTGTTTAACTCTCCGAGAACAGGAATCTTCCTGTTTAACTCTCAGAGAGCAGGAATCATCCTGTTTAACTCTCAAAAAGCAGAAATGTTCCTGTTTTACTCTCAGAGAACAGGAATCTACCTGTTTAAGTCTCAGAGAGCAGGAATCATCCTGTTTAACTCTCAGAAAGGAGAAATCATCGTGTTTAACTCTCAGAGAACAGGAATCTTCCTGTTGAACTCTCAGAGAACAGGAATCATCCTTTTTAACTCACAGAAACCAGAAATCATCCTGTTTAACTCTCAGAGAGCAGGAATCATACTGTTTAACTCTCAGAGAGCAGGAATCATCCTGTTTAACTCTCAGAGAGCAGGAATCACCCTGTTTAACTCTCAGAGAACAGGAACCTTCCTGTTTAACTCTCAGAGAACAGGAATCTTCCTGTTTAACTCTCAGAGAACAGGAATCTTCCTGTTTAACTATCAGAGAACAGGAATCATCCTGTTGAGCTCTCAGAGAGCAGGAATGATCCTGTTTAACTCTCCGAGAGCAGGAATCATCCTGTTTAACTCTCAGAGAGCAGGAATCATCCTGTCTAACTATCAGAGAACAGGAATCATCCTGTTGAGCTCTCAGAGAGCAGGAATGATCCTGTTTAACTCTCCAATAACAGGAATCATCCTGTTTAACTCTCAGAAAGCAGAAATCATCCTGTTTAACACTCAGGGAACAGGAATATTCCTGTTAAACTCTCAGAGAGCCGGAATCATCCTGTTCAACTCTCCGAGAACAGGAATCTTCCTGTTTAACTCTCAGAAAGCAGAAATCTTCCTGTTTAACTCTCAGAGAACAGGAATCTACCTGTTTAACTCTCAGAGGACAGGAATCATCCTGTTTAAATCTCAGAGAACAGGAAATATCCTGTTTAACTCTCAGAGAACAGGAATCATCTTGTTTAAATCTCGGAGAACAGGATTCATCGCGTTTAACTCTCAGAGAACAGGAATCATCCTGTTTAACTCTCAGAAAGCAGAAATCATCCTGTTTAACTCTCAGAGAACAGGAATCTTCCTGTTTAACTCTCAGAGAACAGGAATCATCCTGTTTAAATCTCAGAGAACAGGAAATATCCTGTTTAACTCTCAGAGAGCAGGAATCTTCCTGTTTAACTCTCAGAGAGCAGGAATCTTCTTGTTTAACTCTCAGAGAACAGGAATGATCCTGTTTAACTCTCAGAGAGCAGGAATCATCCCGTTTAACTCTCAGAGAGCAGGAATCATCCTGTTTAACTCTCAGAGAGCCGGAATCTTCCTGTTTAACTCTCAGAAAGCAGAAATCATCCTGTTTAACTCTCAGAGATCAGGAATCATCCTGTTTAACTCTCAGACAGCAGGAATCATCCTGTATAACTCTCAGAGAGCAGGAATCACCCTGTTCAACTCTCAGAAAACAGAAATCATCTTGTTTAAGTCTCAGAGAGCAGGAATCTTCCTGTTTAACTCTCAGAGAACAGGAATCATCCTGTTTAACTCTCAGAGAACAGGAATCTTCCTGTTTAACTCTCAGAGAACAGGAATCATCCTGTTTAACTCTCAGAAAGCAGGAATCATCCTGTTTAACTCTCAGAGAACAGGAATCTTCCTGTATAACTCTCAGAGAAAAGGAATCATACTGTTTTACTCTCAGAGAACAGGAATCTTCCCGTTTAACTCAAGAGAACAGGAATCATCCTGTTTAACACTCAGAAAGCAGAAATCATCCTGTTTAACTCTCAGAGAACAGGAATCATCCTGTTTAACTCTCAGAAAGCAGGAATCAACCTGTTTAACTCTCACAGAGCAGGAATCACCCTGTTTAACTCTCAGAGAGCAGGAATCTTCCTGTTTAACTCTCAGAAAGCAGAAATCATCCTGTTGAACTCTCAGAAAACAGAAATCATCTTGTTTAACTCTCAGAGAGCAGGAATCTTCCTGTTTAACTCTCAGAGAACAGGAATCATCCCATTTAACTCTCAGAGGGCAGGAATCTTCCTGTTTAACTCTCAGAGAATAGGAATCATCCTGTTTAACTCTCAGGAAGCAGAAATCATCCTTTTTTACTCTCAGAGAACAGGAATCTTCCTGTATAACTCTCAGAGAACAGGAATCATCCTGTTTAACTCTCAGAAAGCAGAAATCATCCTGTTTAACTCTCAGGGAAAAGGAATCTCCCTGTTTAACTCTCAGAGAACAGGCATCATCCTGTTTAACTCTCAGAGAACAGGAATCTTGCTGTTTTACTCTCAGAGAACAGGAATCATCCTGTTTAACACTCAGAAAGCAGAAATCATCCTGTTTAACTCTCAGAGAACAGGAATCTTCCTGTGTAACTCTCAGAGAACAGGAATCATCCTGTTTAACTCTCAGATAGCAGGAATCAACCTGTTTAACTCTCACAGAGCAGGAATCATCCTGTTTAACTCTAAGGAACTGGAATCTTCCTCTTTAACTGTCAGAGAACAGGAATCTTCCTGTTTAACTCTCTGGGCAGGAATCATCCTGTTCAACTCTCAGAGAGCAGGAATCTTCCTGTTTAACTCTCAGAGAACAGGAATCTTCCTGTTTAACTCTCAGAAAGCAGAAATCATCCTGTTTAACTCTCCGAGGACAGGAATCATCCTGTTGAACTCTCAGAGAGCAGGAATCATCTTGTTTACTTCTCAGAGAGTAGGATTCATCCTGTTTAACAATCAGAGAGCAGGATTCATCCTGTTTAATGCTCAGAGAGCAGGATTCATCCTGTTTAATGCTCAGAGAGCAGGATTCATCCTGTTCAACGCTCAGAGAGCAGGATTCATTCTTTTTAACGCTCAGACAGCAGGATTCATCCTGTTTAACGCTCAGAGAGCAGGAATCATCCTGTTTAACTCTCAGAGAGCAGGAATCATCCTGTTTAACTCTCAGAGAGCAGGAATCATCCTGTTTAATTCTCAGAGAGCAGGATTCTTCCTGTTTAACTCTCAGAGAGCAGGAATCTTCCTGTTTAACTCTCAGAAAGCAGAAATCATCCTGTTTAACTCTCAGAGATCTGGAATCATCCTGTTTAACTCTCAGAAAGCAGAAATCATCCTCTTTAACTCTCAGAGAACAGGAATCATCCTGCGTAACTCTCAGAAAGCAGAAATCATCCTGTTTAACTCTCAGAGAACAGGAATCTTTCTGTTCAACTCTCAGAAAGCAGAAATCATCGTCTTTAACTCGCAGAGAAGAGGAATCATCCTGTTTAACTCTCAGAAAGCAGAAATCTTACTGTTTAACTCTCAGAGAACAGGAATCTACCTGTTTAACTCTCAGAGAAGAGGAATCATCTTGTTTAACTCTCAGAATGTAAAGATGCCGGCGTTGGATTGGAGTGGTAAGAACTCAGTATGAATTTAGCAACACCAATTATTAATCCAACCGATTTATTTGATAGTAAAAAAGCAACTAGCTTTTTTACTATCACATAAATCGGTTGGAATAATAATTGGTGTTGCTAAATTCTTACTGAGTTCTTAACTCTCAGAAAGCAGAAATCATCCTGTTTAAGTCTCCGAGAACAGGAATCTTCCTGTTTAACTCTCAGAGAACAGGAATTATCCTGTTTAAATCTCAGAGAACAGGAAATATCCTGTTTAACACTCAGAGAGCAGGAATCATCCCGTTTAACTCTCAGAGGGCAGGAATCATCCTGTTTAACTCTCAGAGGGCAGGAATCATCCTGTTTAACTCTCAGAGGGCAGGAATCATTCTGTTTAATTCTCAGGGAGCAGGCATCTTTCTGTTTAATTCTCAGAGAGCAGGCATCAACCTGTTTAACTCTCAGAGTAGGCATCATCCTGTTTAACTCTCAGAGCACAGGAATCATCCTGTTTAGCTCTCAGAGAACAGGAATCATCCTGTTCAACTCTCAGAGAGCGGGAATCACCCTGTTTAAGTCTCAGAGAGTGGGAATCATGTTGTTTATCTCTCAGAGAACAGGAATGATCCTGCTAACTCGAAGACAACAGGAATCACCATGTTTAACTCTCAGAGAGGAGCAATCATCTTGTTTACTTCTCAGAGAGTAGGATTCATCCTGTTTAACGCTCAGAGAGCAGGAATCTTCCTGTTTAACTCTCAGAGAACAGGAATCTTCCTGTTTAACTCTCAGAGAGCAGGAATCATCCCATTTTACTCTCAGAGAGCAGGAATCATCCTGTTTAACTCTCAGAGAACAGGAATCTTCCTCTTTAAGTCTCAGAGAACAGGAATCATCCTGTTTAACTCTCAGAGAGCAGAAATCATCCTGTTTAACTCTCAGAGAGCAGGAATCATCCTGTTTAATTCTCACAGAACAGGAATCTTCCTGTTTAACTCTCAGAAAACAGAAATCATCCTGTTTAACCCTCAGAGAGCAGGAATCATCCTGTTTAACTCTCAGAGTTAACCAGGCAGACCAGAACACTGCATTTGCCTGAAGAAGACACAGGAGTCGAAAGTTCGCGTTTTCACTATCTAATAAATCGGTTGGATTATAAATTGGTGTTGCTAAATTCTTACTGAGTTCTTTCCACCCCAATCCAACGACGGCATCTGTACATCATAACTCTCAGAGAACAGGAATCTTCCTGTTTAATTCTCAAAGAACAGGAATCTTCCTGTTTAACTCTCAGAAAGCAGGAATCAACCTGTTTAACTCTCAGAGAACAGGAATCATCCTTTTTAACTCTCAGAGAACAGGAATCATCCTGTTTAACTCTCAGAGAACAGGAATCATCCTCTTTAACTCTCAGAGAGCAGGAATCATCCTGTTTAACTCTCAGAGAGCAGAAGTCTTCCTGTTTAACTCTCAGAGAATAGGAATCTTCCTGTTTAACTCTCAGAGAACAGGAATCATCCCATTAAACTCTCAGAGAGCAGGAATCTTCCTGTTTAACTCTCAGAGAGCAGGAATCATCCTGTTTAACTCTCAGAGAACAGGAATCATCCTGTTCAACTCTCAGAGAGCGGGAATCACCCTGTTTAAGTCTCAGAGAGCGGGAATCATGTTGTTTATCTCTCAGAGAACAGGAATGATCCTGCTAAGTCAAAGACAACAGGAATCACCATGTTTAACTCTCAGAGAGGAGGAATCATCTTGTTTACTTCTCAGAGATTAGGATTCATCCTGTTTAACGCTCAGAGAGCAGGAATCATCCTGTTTAACTATCACAGAACAGGAATCTTCCTGTTTAACTCTCAGAGAGCAGGAATCATCCCATTTTACTCTCAGAGAGCAGGAATCATCCTGTTTAACTCTCAGAGAACAGGAATCTTCCTCTTTAAGTCTCAGAGAGCAGAAATCATCCTGTTTAACTCTCAGAGAGCAGAAATCATCCTGTTTAACTCTCAGAGAGCAGGAATCATCCTGTTTAATTCTCACAGAACAGGAATCTTCCTGTTTAACTCTCAGAAAACAGAAATCATCCTGTTTAACTCTCAGAGAGCAGGAATCATCCTGTTTAACTCTCAGAGTTAACCAGGCAGACCAGAACACTGCATTTGCCTGAAGAAGACACAGGAGTCGAAAGTTCGCGTTTTCACTATCTAATAAATCGTTTGGATTATAAATTGGTGTTGCTAAATTCTTACTGAGTTCTTACCACCCCAATCCAACGATGGCATCTGTACATCATAACTCTCAGAGAACAGGAATCTTCCTGTTTAACTCTCAGAGAACAGGAATCTTCCTGTTTAACTCTCAGAAAGCAGGAATCATCCTGTTTAAGTCTCCGAGAACAGGAATCTTCCTGTTTAACTCTCAGAGAACAGGAATCATCCTGTTTAAATCTCAGAGAACAGGAAATATCCTGTTTAACTCTCAGAGAGCAGGAATCTTCCTGTTTAACTCTCAGAGAACAGGAATCATCCCATTTAACTCTCAGAGAGCAGGAATCATCCCGTTTAACTCTCAGAGAGCAGGAATCATCCCGTTTAACTCTCAGAGAGCAGGAATCATCCTGTTTAACTCTCAGAGAACAGGAATCATTCTGTTTAATTCTCAGGGAGCAGGCATCATTCTGTTTAATTCTCAGAGAGCAGAAATCAACCTGTTTAACACTCAGGGAACAGGAATCATCCTGTTTAACTCTCAGAGAGCAGGAATCATCCTGTTTAACTCTCATAAAGCAGAAATGTTCCTGTTTTACTCTCAGAGAACAGGAATCTACCTGTTTAAGTCTCAGAGAGCAGGAATCATCTTGTTTAACTCTCAGAAAGCAGAAATCATCGTGTTTAACTCTCAGAGAACAGGAATCTTCCTGTTTAACTCTCAGAGAACAGGAATCATCCTTTTTAACTCACAGAAAGCAGAAATCATCCTGTTTAACTCTCAGAGAGCAGGAATCATCCTGTTTAACTCTCAGAGAACAGGAATCTTCCTGTTTGACTATCAGAGAACAGGAATCATCCTGTTGAGCTCTCAGTGAGCAGGAATGATCCTATTTAACTCTCCGAGAACAGGAATCATCCTGTTTAACTCTCAGAGAGCAGGAATCATCCTGTTTAACTCTCCGAGAACAGGAATCATCCTGTTTAACTCTCAGAAAGCAGAAATCATCCTGTTTAACACTCAGGGAACAGGAATATTCCTGTTTAACTCTCAGAGAGCCGGAATCATCCTGTTTAACTCTCCGAGAACAGGAATCTTCCTGTTTAACTCTCAGAAAGCAGAAATCTTCCTGTTTAACTCTCAGAGAACAGGAATCATCCTGTTTAACTCTCAGAGAGCAGGAATCATCCTGTTTAACTCTCAGAGAGCAGGAATCATCCTGTTTAACTCTCAGAGAACAGGAATCATCCCATTTAACTCTCAGAGAGCAGGAATCTTCCTGTTTAACTCTCAGAGAACAGGAATCATCCTGTTTAACTCTCAGAAAGCAGAAATCATCCTGTTTAACTCTCACAGAGCAGGAATCATCCTGTTTAACTCTCAGAGCACAGGAATCATCCTGTTTAGCTCTCAGAGAACAGGAATCATCCCATTTAACTCTCAGAGAGCAGGAATCTTCCTGTATAACTCTCAGAGAACAGGAATCATCCTGTTTAACTCTCAGAAAGCAGGAATCAACCTGTTTAACTCTCACAGAGTAGGAATCATCCTGTTTAACTCTCAGAGCACAGGAATCATCCTGTTTAGCTCTCAGAGAACAGGAATCATCCTGTTCAACTCTCAGAGAGCGGGAATCACCCTGTTTAAGTCTCAGACAGCGGGAATCATGTTGTTTATCTCTCAGAGAACAGGAATGATCCTGCTAAGTCAAAGACAACAGGAATCACCATGTTTAACTCTCAGAGAGGAGGAATCATCTTGTTTACTTCTCAGAGATTAGGATTCATCCTGTTTAACGCTCAGAGAGCAGGAATCATCCTGTTTAACTCTCACAGAACAGGAATCTTCCTGTTTAACTCTCAGAGAGCAGGAATCATCCCATTTTACTCTCAGAGAGCAGGAATCATCCTGTTTTACTCTCAGAGAACAGGAATCTACCTGTTTAAGTCTCAGAGAGCAGGAATCATCCTGTTTAACTCTCAGAAAGCAGAAATCATCGTGTTTAACTCTCAGAGAACAGGAATCTTCCTGTTTAACTCTCAGAGAACAGGAATCATCCTTTTTAACTCACAGAAAGCAGAAATCATCCTGTTTAACTCTCAGAGAGCAGGGATCATCCTGTTTAACTCTCAGAGAACAGGAATCTTCCTGTTTGACTATCAGAGAACAGGAATCATCCTGTTGAGCTCTCAGTGAGCAGGAATGATCCCATTTAACTCTCCGAGAACAGGAATCATCCTGTTTAACTCTCAGAGAGCAGGAATCATCCTGTTTAACTCTCCGAGAACAGGAATCATCCTGTTTAACTCTCAGAAAGCAGAAATCATCCTGTTTAACACTCAGGGAACAGGAATATTCCTGTTTAACTCTCAGAGAGCCGGAATCATCCTGTTTAACTCTCCGAGAACAGGAATCTTCCTGTTTAACTCTCAGAAAGCAGAAATCTTCCTGTTTAACTCTCAGAGAACAGGAATCATCCTGTTTATCTCTCAGAGAGCAGGAATCATCCTGTTTAACTCTCAGAGAACACGAATCATCCCATTTAACTCTCAGAGAGCAGGAATCTTCCTGTTTAACTCTCAGAGAACAGGAATCATCCTGTTTAACTCTCAGAAAGCAGAAATCATCCTGTTTAACTCTCACAGAGCAGGAATCATCCTGTTTAACTCTCAGAGCACAGGAATCATCCTGTTTAGCTCTCAGAGAACAGGAATCATCCCATTTAACTCTCAGAGAGCAGGAATCTTCCTGTGTAACTCTCAGAGAACAGGAATCATCCTGTTTAACTCTCAGAAAGCAGGAATCAACCTGTTTAACTCTCACAGAGTAGGAATCATCCTGTTTAACTCTCAGAGCACAGGAATCATCCTGTTCAGCTCTCAGAGAACAGGAATCATCATGTTCAACTCTCAGAGAGCGGGAATCACCCTGTTTAAGTCTCAGACAGCGGGAATCATGTTGTTTATCTCTCAGAGAACAGGAATGATCCTGCTAACTCGAAGACAACAGGAATCACCATGTTTAACTCTCAGAGAGGAGCAATCATCTTGTTTACTTCTCAGAGAGTAGGATTCATCCTGTTTAACGCTCAGAGAGCAGGAATCTTCCTGTTTAACTCTCAGAGAACAGGAATCTTCCTGTTTAACTCTCAGAGAGCAGGAATCATCCCATTTTACTCTCAGAGAGCAGGAATCATCCTGTTTAACTCTCAGAGAACAGGAATCTTCCTCTTTAAGTCTCACAGAGCAGAAATCATCCTGTTTAACTCTCAGAGAGCAGAAATCATCCTGTTTAACTCTCAGAGAGCAGGAATCATCCTGTTTAATTCTCACAGAACAGGAATCTTCCTGTTTAACTCTCAGAAAACAGAAATCATCCTGTTTAACTCTCAGAGAGCAGGAATCATCCTGTTTAACTCTCAGAGTTAACCAGGCAGACCAGAACACTGCATTTGCCTGAAGAAGACACAGGAGTCGAAAGTTCGCGTTTTCACTATCTAATAAATCGTTTGGATTATAAATTGGTGTTGCTAAATTCTTACTGAGTTCTTACCACCCGAATCCAACGATGGCATCTGTACATCATAACTCTCAGAGAACAGGAATCTTCCTGTTTAACTCTCAGAAAGCAGGAATCATCCTGTTTAAGTCTCCGAGAACAGGAATCTTCCTGTTTAACTCTCAGAGAACAGGAATCATCCTGTTTAAATATCAGAGAACAGGAAATATCCTGTTTAACTCTCAGAGAGCAGGAATCTTCCTGTTTAACTCTCAGAGAACAGGAATCATCCCATTTAACTCTCAGAGAGCAGGAATCATCCCGTTTAACTCTCAGAGAGCAGGAATCATCCTGTTTAACTCTCAGAGAGCAGGAATCATCCTGTTTAACTCTCAGAGAGCAGGAATGATTCTGTTTAATTCTCAGAGAGCAGGCATCAACCTGTTTAACTCTCAAAGTAGGCATCATCCTGTTTAACTCTCAGAGCACAGGAATCATCCTGTTTAGCTCTCAGAGAACAGGAATCATCCTGTTCAACTCTCAGAGAGCGGGAATCACCCTGTTTAAGTCTCAGAGAGTGGGAATCATGTTGTTTATCTCTCAGAGAACAGGAATGATCCTGCTAACTCGAAGACAACAGGAATCACCATGTTTAACTCTCAGAGAGGAGCAATCATCTTGTTTACTTCTCAGAGAGTAGGATTCATCCTGTTTAACGCTCAGAGAGCAGGAATCTTCCTGTTTAACTCTCAGAGAACAGGAATCTTCCTGTTTAACTCTCAGAGAGCAGGAATCATCCCATTTTACTCTCAGAGAGCAGGAATCATCCTGTTTAACTCTCAGAGAACAGGAATCTTCCTCTTTAAGTCTCAGAGAGCAGAAATCATCCTGTTTAACTCTCAGAGAGCAGAAATCATCCTGTTTAACTCTCAGAGAGCAGGAATCATCCTGTTTAATTCTCACAGAACAGGAATCTTCCTGTTTAACTCTCAGAAAACAGAAATCATCCTGTTTAACCCTCAGAGAGCAGGAATTATCCTGTTTAACTCTCAGAGTTAACCAGGCAGACCAGAACTCTGCATTTGCCTGAAGAAGACACAGGAGTCGAAAGTTCGCGTTTTCACTATCTAATAAATCGGTTGGATTATAAATTGGTGTTGCTAAATTCTTACTGAGTTCTTTTCACCCCAATCCAACGACGGCATCTGTACATCATAACTCTCAGAGAACAGGAATCTTCCTGTTTAGAACATAGAACATAGAACAATACAGCACAGAACAGGCCCTTCGGCCTTCGATGTTGTGCCGACCAAAATAAAAAGCAATGCCCCTCCAAACTAAACCATTCCCTTCTCTTCCATATACTTATCAACTAACCTCTTAAACGCCACCAAACTTGGCGCATCTACAACAGCTGCAGGCAGGGCATTCCACTCCCTAATCACTCTTTGAGTAAAGAACCTACCTCTGATATCCGTCCTATAACTCATACCCCTTAATTTAAAGCTGTGTCCCCTCGTGCTAGCTTTCTCCATCCTAGGAAAAAGGCTATCACTGTCCACCCTATCTAAACCTCTAATCATCTTATATGCTTCAATAAGATCCCCTCTTAGCCGCCTCCTTTCTAACGAAAACAACCTCAAATCCTTCAACCTCTCTTCATAGGACCTGCCCTCCATACCAGGCAACATCCTAGTAAACCTCCTCTGTACCTCTCCAATGCCTCCACATCTTTCTTATAATGTGGCGACCAGAACTGCACACAATACTCCAAGTGCGGCCGCACTAGAGTTTTGTACAGCTGCAACATGATGCTGCGGCTCCTAAATTCAATCCCCCTACCAATAAAAGCTAAGACTCCATAGCCTTCTTAACAACTTTATCCACTTGACTGCCTACTTTCAGGGATCTATTGACACATACACCAAGATCCTTCTGTTCCTCAACACTATTAAGAGCCCTACCATTAGCCCTATACTCTACACATTTATTGTTCCTGCCAAAGTGCATTACCTCACACTTTTCCACATTAAACTCCATTTGCCACCTCTCGGCCCAGCTCTGCAACTTGTCCAAGTCACTCTGTAAACTAAAACACCCCTCTTCACTATCTACCACACCACCAACTTTAGTATCATCTGCAAATTTACTGATCCATCCCTCAATACCCTCATCCAGATCATTTATAAAAATTACAAACAGCAGGGGCCCCAAAACAGACCCCTGAGGCACACCACTCGTCACCGAACTCCACGATGAATATCTCCCATCAACCACCACCCTCTGTCTTCTATCTGCCAGCCAATTTCTAATCCAATTAGCTAAATCACCCTCTATTCCACACATCTGCATTTTCTGTAGAAGTCTTCCATGGGCCACCTTATCAAAAGCCTTACTAAAGTCCATATATACTACATCAACCGCCTTACCCCCATCCACCTCTCTGGTCACTTTCTCAAAAAACTCAATGAGGTTAGTAAGGCATGACCTACCCTTCACGAAACCATGCTGACTATCCCCAATCAATTCATTTCTCTCTAAATAACTATAAATCCTATCCCTAATAATTCTCTCCAATACCTTGCCCACCACAGAAGTAAGACTCACTGGCCTATAATTCCCAGGAAGGTCTCTCTTCCCCTTCTTAAACAATGGGACCACATTCGCCATCCTCCAGTCCTCCGGAACCACACCCGTAACCAACGAGGACCTGAAGATCAGAGCCAGAGGCTCTGCAATCTCCTCTCTTGCCTCCCAGAGAATCCTAGGGTAAATCCCGTCCGGCCCAGGGGACTTATCCAACTTCAAACCCTCGAGAATTTCTAACACATCCTCCCTATCTACTACAATACTCCCCAATTTGCAACCCTGTACCTCAGTGCTCTCCACAGCTACATTTCCAGCACTCTGCGTGAATACCGAAGAGAAATATTTATTCAGTGCCTCACCAATCTCTTCAGGCTCCACGCACAACTTCCCACTGCTGTCTATGACTGGCCCTAATCTTGCCCTAACCAATCTTCTATTCTTAACATATCGAAAGAAAGCTTTAGGATTCTCCTTAATCCTATCAGCCAACATCTTCTCGTGTCCCCTCTTAGCTCTCCTCAATTCACTTTTTACCTCCTTCCTAGCTAATCTATAGCTATCCATTGCACTACCTGAGCCTTCAAGCCTCATCCTGACATAAGCCTCCTTTTTCTTCTTAACCAGCAAATCAACTCTTTTCGTACACCAAGGCTCTCTTACTCGTCCATTTCCTCCCTGCCTGACAGGGACATACTTATCAAGGACTCGCAGCAGCTGCTCCTTGAATAAGCACCACATTCCAGATGTTCCCAGTCCCTGTAGTTCCCTAGTCCAATCTATGCACCCTAATTCTCTCCTGATGGCCTCATAATTACCCTTCCCCCAGCTATAACTACTGCCCCCAGCTTCATGCCTATCCCTATCCATCACTAAGGTGAACGTAACCGAATTGTGGTCACTATCACCAAAATGTTCACTAACTTCCAAGCCTAACACCTGGTCTGGCTCATTGCCCAGCACCAAATCCAATGTAGCCTCACCTCTAGTTGGCCTATCTACATACTGAGTCAAAAAACCTTCCTGCACACTCTGTACGAAAACTGACCCCTCTAACGAGCTAGAGCTATAGCTATTCCAATCAATATTAGCAAAGTTAAAGTCCCCCATCACAATTACCCTACTACTTTCACTCCTAATCAGAATTGACTTCGCAATCCTTTCCTCAACCTCTCTAGAACTATTAGGAGGTCTGTAAAAGACTCCCAACAGGGTGACCTCTCCTCTCCTGTTTCTAATCTCAGCCCATACTACCTCAACAGACAAGTCCTCATCAAACTTCTTTTCGATCACCGTGATACAGTCTTTGACCAGTAACGCCACTCCTCCCCCCCTTCTACCTCCTTCTCTACTCCGACTAAAGCATTTGTACCCCGGAACCTGCAACATCCATTCCTGTCCCTGCTCTACCCAAGTCTCTGAAATGGCCACAACATCGAAGTTCCAGGTACTGGTCCAAGCTGCAAGTTCCTCCCCCTTATTGCGAATACTCCTTGCATTAAAGTATACGCATCTCAAACCATGCCCCACCCCACCCGTACGCCGCTGTGTTTTACAACTCTCCTCTATAACCCCCTTACTCTCATCCCTCTCGGCACCCCAACTACTTAGGATCCCACCCCCCCCCCGAATCAGTTTAAAGCCCCCATCATAGCCTTAGCAAATTTTCCCCCCAAGATATTAGTCCCCCTCTGGTTCAGGTGTAGACCATCTCTCTTGAAGAGGTCCCACCTATCCCAGAATGAGTCCCAATTGTTAAGGAACCTGAACCCCTCCCTCCTGCACCATCCACGCAGCCATGAGTTCAAACTATCCCTTTCTCTGTTCATCTCTAAACTATCTCTTGGCACAGGCAAGAGTCCAGAGATAACCACTCTGCCTGTTATGGACCTAAGCTTCCACCCTAACTCCATAAATTTCTGTTTAATATCCCCTTCCCTTGTCCTACCTACATCATGTGTCCCCACATGAACAATGACTTGGGGCTGACTCCCCTCACCCTTAAGAATCCTAAAAACCCGATCTGCAACATCCTGGACCCCAGCCCCTGGGAGGCAACACACCAGCCCTGAGTCCTGTTTATTACTATTTACCCTCCTATCTGTCCCTCTAACTATGGAGTCTCCTATAACTAGGCCTAATCTCTTATTCCCCCCACCCACCTGAGCATTCTCAGCAGGCTCACCCCCAGAGACCTGCTCCCTTTGGTCAGCTCCAGTTGATTCTTCCTCAACTGTAGCCTCCAAGACAGAAAATTTATTTTGGAGGGGAACAGCCCCAGGGGATTGTCTCCCCGATTGCTTCTTACCCCTCCTCCTAATAGTTACCCAATTATCACTTATAGGAGTTACAATCTCTTTGTTACTCCTGCCTATATCCTCCTCAACCTCTCGAATTACCCTGAGCTCCTCTAATTCCAGCTCCAGCTCCTTAACATGATCCTCAAGGAGCTGCAAATGTGCACACTTCCTGCAGGTATAATCAGCAGGAACACTATTGGTGTCCCTCACCTCATACATACTGCAGGAGGTGCAATGTACTACCTGCACTGCCATCACTGTTACTTTAATTTGCAGGAGAGAAAAAAAAACTACACACACACTATTATTATTAGGTTAGAGGAGGGGGGAGGGTGGGATACTCTACCTGTGTAGAGTATCGGGTTACCTCTCTGGACCAATTTATAGAGTCAGAGAGAAAAACTACAACTACCGGCAGCCTCCTAGTGACGACTTCCGGTTACAAGTTAGTTTAAATAAAAAACGGCAAAAACTACTCCCGCTCGCTGTTTTAAACAAAGAGAAAAGTTAAAAAGCTACTTAACAATCGAACTTCTCGCTCTCCCAAATCGCTGCCTCTCCGTGCTGCTCCAATGGAACAAATTCTCAAAGAACAGGAATCTTCCTGTTTAACTCTCAGAAAGCAGGAATCAACCTGTTTAACTCTCAGAGAACAGGAATCATCCTTTTTAACTCTCAGAGAACAGGAATCATCCTGTTTAACTCTCAGAAAGCAGAAATCATCCTCTTTAACTCTCAGAGAGCAGGAATCATCCTGTTTAACTCTCAGAGAGCAGAAGTCTTCCTGTTTAACTCTCAGAGAACAGGAATCATCCCATTTAACTCTCAGAGAGCAGGAATCTTCCTGTTTAACTCTCAGAGAATAGGAATCATCCTGTTTAACTCTCAGAAAGCAGAAATCATCCTTTTTTACTCTCAGAGAACAGGAATCTTCCTGTATAACTCTCAGAGAACAGGAATCATCCTGTTTAACTCTCAGAAAGCAGAAATCATCCTGTTTAACTGTCAGGGAAAAGGAATCTCCCTGTTTAACTCTCAGAGAACAAGCATCATCCTGTTTAACTCTCAGAGAACAGGAATCTTGCTGTTTTACTCTCAGAGAACAGGAATCATCCTGTTTAACACTCAGAAAGCAGAAATCATCCTGTTTAACTCTCAGAGAACAGGAATCTTCCTGTGTAACTCTCAGAGAACAGGAATCATCCTGTTTAACTCTCAGATAGCAGGAATCAACCTGTTTAACTCTCACAGAGCAGGAATCATCCTGTTTAACTCTAAGGAACTGGAATCTTCCTCTTTAACTGTCAGAGAACAGGAATCTTCCTGTTTAACTCTCTGGGCAGGAATCATCCTGTTCAACTCTCAGAGAGCAGGAATCTTCCTGTTTAACTCTCAGAGAACAGGAATCTTCCTGTTTAACTCTCAGAAAGCAGAAATCATCCTGTTTAACTCTCCGAGGACAGGAATCATCCTGTTTAACTCTCAGAGAGCAGGAATCATCTTGTTTACTTCTCAGAGAGTAGGATTCATCCTGTTTAACAATCAGAGAGCAGGATTCATCCTGTTTAATGCTCAGAGAGCAGGATTCATCCTGTTCAACGCTCAGAGAGCAGGATTCATTCTTTTTAACGCTCAGACAGCAGGATTCATCCTGTTTAACGCTCAGAGAGCAGGAATCATCCTGTTTAACTCTCAGAGAGCAGGAATCATCCTGTTTAACTCTCAGAGAGCAGGATTCTTCCTGTTTAACTCTCAGAGAGCAGGAATCTTCCTGTTTAACTCTCAGAAAGCAGAAATCATCCTGTTTAACTCTCAGAGATCTGGAATCATCCTGTTTAACTCTCAGAAAGCAGAAATCATCCTGTTTAACTCTCAGGGAACAGGAATCTTCCTCTTTAACTCTCAGAGAACAGGAATCATCCTGCGTAACTCTCAGAAAGCAGAAATCATCCTGTTTAACTCTCAGAGAACAGGAATCTTTCTGTTCAACTCTCAGAAAGCAGAAATCATCGTCTTTAACTCGCAGAGAAGAGGAATCATCCTGTTTAACTCTCAGAAAGCAGAAATCTTACTGTTTAACTCTCAGAGAACAGGAATCTACCTGTTTAACTCTCAGAGAAGAGGAATCATCTTGTTTAACTCTCAGAATGTAAAGATGCCGGCGTTGGATTGGAGTGGTAAGAACTCAGTATGAATTTAGCAACACCAATTATTAATCCAACCGATTTATTTGATAGTAAAAAAGCAACTAGCTTTTTTACTATCACATAAATCGGTTGGAATAATAATTGGTGTTGCTAAATTCTTACTGAGTTCTTAACTCTCAGAAAGCAGAAATCATCCTGTTTAAGTCTCCGAGAACAGGAATCTTCCTGTTTAACTCTCAGAGAACAGGAATTATCCTGTTTAAATCTCAGAGAACAGGAAATATCCTGTTTAACACTCAGAGAGCAGGAATCATCCCGTTTAACTCTCAGAGGGCAGGAATCATCCTGTTTAACTCTCAGAGGGCAGGAATCATCCTGTTTAACTCTCAGAGGGCAGGAATCATTCTGTTTAATTCTCAGGGAGCAGGCATCTTTCTGTTTAATTCTCAGAGAGCAGGCATCAACCTGTTTAACTCTCAGAGTAGGCATCATCCTGTTTAACTCTCAGAGCACAGGAATCATCCTGTTTAGCTCTCAGAGAACAGGAATCATCCTGTTCAACTCTCAGAGAGCGGGAATCACCCTGTTTAAGTCTCAGAGAGTGGGAATCATGTTGTTTATCTCTCAGAGAACAGGAATGATCCTGCTAACTCGAAGACAACAGGAATCACCATGTTTAACTCTCAGAGAGGAGCAATCATCTTGTTTACTTCTCAGAGAGTAGGATTCATCCTGTTTAACGCTCAGAGAGCAGGAATCTTCCTGTTTAACTCTCAGAGAACAGGAATCTTCCTGTTTAACTCTCAGAGAGCAGGAATCATCCCATTTTACTCTCAGAGAGCAGGAATCATCCTGTTTAACTCTCAGAGAACAGGAATCTTCCTCTTTAAGTCTCAGAGAACAGGAATCATCCTGTTTAACTCTCAGAGAGCAGAAATCATCCTGTTTAACTCTCAGAGAGCAGGAATCATCCTGTTTAATTCTCACAGAACAGGAATCTTCCTGTTTAACTCTCAGAAAACAGAAATCATCCTGTTTAACCCTCAGAGAGCAGGAATCATCCTGTTTAACTCTCAGAGTTAACCAGGCAGACCAGAACACTGCATTTGCCTGAAGAAGACACAGGAGTCGAAAGTTCGCGTTTTCACTATCTAATAAATCGGTTGGATTATAAATTGGTGTTGCTAAATTCTTACTGAGTTCTTTCCACCCCAATCCAACGACGGCATCTGTACATCATAACTCTCAGAGAACAGGAATCTTCCTGTTTAATTCTCAAAGAACAGGAATCTTCCTGTTTAACTCTCAGAAAGCAGGAATCAACCTGTTTAACTCTCAGAGAACAGGAATCATCCTTTTTAACTCTCAGAGAACAGGAATCATCCTGTTTAACTCTCAGAGAACAGGAATCATCCTCTTTAACTCTCAGAGAGCAGGAATCATCCTGTTTAACTCTCAGAGAGCAGAAGTCTTCCTGTTTAACTCTCAGAGAATAGGAATCTTCCTGTTTAACTCTCAGAGAACAGGAATCATCCCATTAAACTCTCAGAGAGCAGGAATCTTCCTGTTTAACTCTCAGAGAGCAGGAATCATCCTGTTTAACTCTCAGAGAACAGGAATCATCCTGTTCAACTCTCAGAGAGCGGGAATCACCCTGTTTAAGTCTCAGAGAGCGGGAATCATGTTGTTTATCTCTCAGAGAACAGGAATGATCCTGCTAAGTCAAAGACAACAGGAATCACCATGTTTAACTCTCAGAGAGGAGGAATCATCTTGTTTACTTCTCAGAGATTAGGATTCATCCTGTTTAACGCTCAGAGAGCAGGAATCATCCTGTTTAACTATCACAGAACAGGAATCTTCCTGTTTAACTCTCAGAGAGCAGGAATCATCCCATTTTACTCTCAGAGAGCAGGAATCATCCTGTTTAACTCTCAGAGAACAGGAATCTTCCTCTTTAAGTCTCAGAGAGCAGAAATCATCCTGTTTAACTCTCAGAGAGCAGAAATCATCCTGTTTAACTCTCAGAGAGCAGGAATCATCCTGTTTAATTCTCACAGAACAGGAATCTTCCTGTTTAACCCTCAGAGAGCAGGAATCATCCTGTTTAACTCTCAGAGTTAACCAGGCAGACCAGAACACTGCATTTGCCTGAAGAAGACACAGGAGTCGAAAGTTCGCGTTTTCACTATCTAATAAATCGTTTGGATTATAAATTGGTGTTGCTAAATTCTTACTGAGTTCTTACCACCCCAATCCAACGATGGCATCTGTACATCATAACTCTCAGAGAACAGGAATCTTCCTGTTTAACTCTCAGAGAACAGGAATCTTCCTGTTTAACTCTCAGAAAGCAGGAATCATCCTGTTTAAGTCTCCGAGAACAGGAATCTTCCTGTTTAACTCTCAGAGAACAGGAATCATCCTGTTTAAATCTCAGAGAACAGGAAATATCCTGTTTAACTCTCAGAGAGCAGGAATCTTCCTGTTTAACTCTCAGAGAACAGGAATCATCCCATTTAACTCTCAGAGAGCAGGAATCATCCCGTTTAACTCTCAGAGAGCAGGAATCATCCCGTTTAACTCTCAGAGAACAGGAATCATTCTGTTTAATTCTCAGGGAGCAGGCATCATTCTGTTTAATTCTCAGAGAGCAGAAATCAACCTGTTTAACACTCAGGGAACAGGAATCATCCTGTTTAACTCTCAGAGAGCAGGAATCATCCTGTTTAACTCTCATAAAGCAGAAATGTTCCTGTTTTACTCTCAGAGAACAGGAATCTACCTGTTTAAGTCTCAGAGAGCAGGAATCATCCTGTTTAACTCTCAGAAAGCAGAAATCATCGTGTTTAACTCTCAGAGAACAGGAATCTTCCTGTTTAACTCTCAGAGAACAGGAATCATCCTGTTTAACTCTCAGAAAGCAGAAATCATCCTGTTTAACTCTCAGAGAGCAGGAATCATCCTGTTTAACTCTCAGAGAACAGGAATCTTCCTGTTTGACTCTCAGAGAACAGGAATCATCCTGTTGAGCTCTCAGTGAGCAGGAATCATCCTGTTTAACTCTCAGAGAACAGGAATCATCCTGTTTAACTCTCAGAGAGCAGGAATCATCCTGTTTAACTCTCAGAGAGCAGGAATCATCCTGTTTAACTCTCAGAGAGCAGGAATCATCCTGTTTAACTCTCAGGGAACAGGAATATTCCTGTTTAACTCTCAGAGAGCAGGAATCATCCTGTTTAACTCTCAGAGAACAGGAATCTTCCTGTTTAACTCTCAGAAAGCAGAAATCTTCCTGTTTAACTCTCAGAGAACAGGAATCATCCTGTTTAACTCTCAGAGAGCAGGAATCATCCTGTTTAACTCTCAGAGAGCAGGAATCATCCTGTTTAACTCTCAGAGAACAGGAATCATCCCATTTAACTCTCAGAGAGCAGGAATCTTCCTGTTTAACTCTCAGAGAACAGGAATCTTCCTGTTTAACTCTCAGAAAGCAGAAATCATCCTGTTTAACTCTCAGAGAACAGGAATCTTCCTGTTTAACTCTCAGAGAACAGGAATCATCCTGTTTAACTCTCAGAGAACAGGAATCATCCTGTTTAACTCTCAGAGAGCAGGAATCTTCCTGTTTAACTCTCAGAGAACAGGAATCATCCTGTTTAACTCTCAGAAAGCAGGAATCAACCTGTTTAACTCTCAAGAGTAGGCATCATCCTGTTTAACTCTCAGAGCACAGGAATCATCCTGTTTAGCTCTCAGAGAACAGGAATCATCCTGTTCAACTCTCAGAGAGCGGGAATCACCCTGTTTAAGTCTGAGAGAGCGGGAATCAATCTGTTTATCTCTCAGAGAACAGGAATGATCCTGCTAACTCGAAGACAACAGGAATCACCATGTTTAACTCTCAGAGAGGAGGAATCATCTTGTTTACTTCTCAGAGAGTAGGATTCATCCTGTTTAACGCTCAGAGAGCAGGATTCATCCTGTTTAATGCTCAGAGAGCAGGATTCATCCTGTTCAACGCTCAGAGAGCAGGATTCATTCTTTTTAACGCTCAGAGAGCAGGATTCATCCTGTTTAACACTCAGAGAGCAGGAATCATCCTGTTTAACTCTCAGAGAGCAGGAATCATCCTGTTTAACTCTCAGAGAGGAGGAATCTTCCTGTTTAATTCTCAGAGAGCAGGATTCTTCCTGTTTAACTCTCAGAGAGCAGGAATCACCCTGTTTAACTCTCAGAGAACAGGAATCTTCCTGTTTAACTCTCAGAGAGCAGGAATCATCCCATTTTACTCTCAGAGAGCAGGAATCATCCTGTTTAACTCTCAGAGAACAGGAATCTTCCTCTTTAAGTCTCAGAGAGCAGAAATCATCCTTTTTAACTCTCAGAGAGCAGAAATCATCCTGTTTAACTCTCAGAGAGCAGGAATCATCCTGTTTAATTCTCACAGAACAGGAATCTTCCTGTTTAACCCTCAGAGAGCAGGAATCATCCTGTTTAACTCTCAGAGTTAACCAGGCAGACCAGAACACTGCATTTGCCTGAAGAAGACACAGGAGTCGAAAGTTCGCGTTTTCACTATCTAATAAATCGTTTGGATTATAAATTGGTGTTGCTAAATTCTTACTGAGTTCTTACCACCCCAATCCAACGATGGCATCTGTACATCATAACTCTCAGAGAACAGGAATCTTCCTGTTTAACTCTCAGAGAACAGGAATCTTCCTGTTTAACTCTCAGAAAGCAGGAATCATCCTGTTTAAGTCTCCGAGAACAGGAATCTTCCTGTTTAACTCTCAGAGAACAGGAATCATCCTGTTTAAATCTCAGAGAACAGGAAATATCCTGTTTAACTCTCAGAGAGCAGGAATCTTCCTGTTTAACTCTCAGAGAACAGGAATCATCCCATTTAACTCTCAGAGAGCAGGAATCATCCCGTTTAACTCTCAGAGAGCAGGAATCATCCTGTTTAACTCTCAGAGAGCAGGAATCATCCTGTTTAACTCTCAGAGAGCAGGAATATTCTGTTTAATTCTCAGGGAGCAGGCATCATTCTGTTTAATTCTCAGAGAGCAGGCATCAACCTGTTTAACTCTCAAAGTAGGCATCATCCTGTTTAACTCTCAGAGCACAGGAATCATCCTGTTCAACTCTCAGAGAGCGGGAATCACCCTGTTTAAGTCTCAGAGAGTGGGAATCATGTTGTTTATCTCTCAGAGAACAGGAATGATCCTGCTAACTCGAAGACAACAGGAATCACCATGTTTAACTCTCAGAGAGGAGCAATCATCTTGTTTACTTCTCAGAGAGTAGGATTCATCCTGTTTAATGCTCAGAGAGCAGGAATCTTCCTGTTTAACTCTCAGAGAACAGGAATCTTCCTGTTTAACTCTCAGAGAGCAGGAATCATCCCATTTTATTCTCAGAGAGCAGGAATCATCCTGTTTAACTCTCAGAGAACAGGAATCTTCCTCTTTAAGTCTCAGAGAGCAGAAATCATCCTGTTTAACTCTCAGAGAGCAGAAATCATCCTGTTTAACTCTCAGAGAGCAGGAATCATCCTGTTTAATTCTCACAGAACAGGAATCTTCCTGTTTAACTCTCAGAAAACAGAAATCATCCTGTTTAACTCTCAGAGAGCAGGAATCATCCTGTTTAACTCTCAGAGTTAACCAGGCAGACCAGAACACTGCATTTGCCTGAAGAAGACACAGGAGTCGAAAGTTCGCGTTTTCACTATCTAATAAATGAGTTGGATTATAAATTGGTGTTGCTAAATTCTTACTGAGTTCTTTTCACCCCAATCCAACGACGGCATCTGTACATCATAACTCTCAGAGAACAGGAATCTTCCTGTTTAATTCTCAAAGAACAGGAATCTTCCTGTTTAACTCTCAGAAAGCAGGAATCAACCTGTTTAACTCTCAGAGAACAGGAATCATCCTTTTTAACTCTCAGAGAACAGGAATCATCCTGTTTAACTCTCAGAAAGCAGAAATCATCCTCTTTAACTCTCAGAGAGCAGGAATCATCCTGTTCAACTCTCAGAGAGCAGAAGTCTTCCTGTTTAACTCTCAGAGAATAGGAATCTTCCTGTTTAACTCTCAGAGAACAGGAATCATCCCATTTAACTCTCAGAGAGCAGGAATCTTCCTGTTTAACTCTCAGAGAGCAGGAATCATCCTGTTAAACTCTCAGAAAGCAGAAATCAACCTGTTTAACACTCAGGGAACAGGAATCATCCTGTTTAACTCTCAGAGAGCAGGAATCATCCTGTTTAACTCTCATAAAGCAGAAATGTTCCTGTTTTACTCTCAGAGAACAGGAATCTACCTGTTTAAGTCTCAGAGAGCAGGACTCATCTTGTTTAACTCTCAGAAAGCAGAAATCATCGTGTTTAACTCTCAGAGAACAGGAATCTTCCTGTTTAACTCTCAGAGAACAGGAATCATCCTTTTTAACTCACAGAAAGCAGAAATCATCCTGTTTAACTCTCAGAGAGCAGGAATCATCCTGTTTAACTCTCAGAGAACAGGAATCTTCCTGTTTGACTATCAGAGAACAGGAATCATCCTGTTGAGCTCTCAGAGAGCAGGAATGATCCTATTTAACTGTCCGAGAACAGGAATCATCCTGTTTAACTCTCAGAGAGCAGGAATCATCCTGT
>JAGIQG010000497.1:0-26920 GCA_024679065.1 Sphyrna mokarran
CCAGAAACAGGGGGCCAGACACAGGGAGTCAGAAACAGGGACAAAAATCAGGGGCCAAAAACAGGGAGCCAGAAACAGGGAGTCAGAAACAGGGGGCGTGAAACAGGGGCCAAAAACAACGGGCCACAAACAGGGGGCCAGAAACTGGTGCCAGAAACAGGGGGCCAGAAACAGGGAGTCAGAAACAGGAGGCCAGAAACAGGGGGCGTGAAACAGAGGGCCAGAAACAAGGGGCGAGAAACAGCGGGCGTGAAACAGGGGGCGTGAATCAGGGTGCGTCAAACAGGGGGCATGAAACAGGGGGCGTGAAACAGGGGGCATGAAACAGGCGCCGTCATACAGGGGGCGTGAAACAGGGGGCCAGAAACAGTGGGTCAGAAACAGGGGGCGTGAAACAGATGGCATGAAACTAGGGGCGTGAAACGGGGGGCTAGAAACAGTGGGCCAGAAACAGGGGACGTGAAACAGCAGGCCAGAAACAAGGGGCCAGAAATAGGGGTCCAGAAACTGGGGGCCAGAAACAGTGGTCCAGAAACAGGGGGCCAGAAGCAGGGGGCCAGATACATGGGGCATGAAACAGAGGGTCAGAAACAGGGGGCATGAACAGGGAACGTGAAACAGTGGGCGCGAAACAGGGGGCCAGAAACAGGGGGCCAGCAACCGGGGGACAGAAACAGGGAGCCAGAAACAGGGGGTCAGAAACAGGGGGTGTGAAACAGGGGGCCAGAAACAGGGGGCCAGAAACAGGGGGCGCGAAACATGGGGCACGAAACAGAGTCCGTGAAGCATGGGGCCAGAAACAGGGTTCCAGGAACAAGGGGCCACAAACAGGGTTGCAGAAATAGGAGGCCCGAAACAGAGTCCGTGAAACAGGGGGCGAGAAACAGGGGGCCAGATACATGGGGCATGAAACAGAGGGCCAGAAACAGGGGGCACGAAACAGGGAGCACGAAAGAGGGGGCATGATACAGGCGGGGTGAAAGAGGCGGGGGGAACGAGGAGGGGTGAAACAGCGGGCCAGAAGCTGGGGGCCAGAACCAGGGAGCCAAAAACAGGGTGTTTGAAACAGGGGGCCAGAATCAGTGGGCGTGAAACAGGGGGTCAGAAACAGGGGGCGTGAAACAGCAGGTGTGAAACAGGGGGCCAGAAAGAGGGTGCGAGAAACAAGGGGCCAGAAACAGGGGGCCAGAAACAGGGAGTCAGAAACAGGCAGCGCGAAACAGGGGGTGCGAAAGAGGGGGTGCCAGACAGGGGGCACCACACAGGGGGCGCCAAAGAGGGGGCGCCAAACTGGGGGTGCCAAAGAGGGGGCGTGAAACAGGGGACGTGAAACAGGGAGCGCGAAACAGGGGGCCAGAAACAGGGGGCCAGAAACAGGGGGCCAGAAAAAGGGGGCCAGAAACCGTGGACCAGAAACCGGGGACCAGAAACTGGGGGCCAGAAATAGGAGGGCAGAAACAGGGGGCCAGAAACAGGGGGCCAGAAACGGGGGGCCAGAAACAGCTGGCGTGAAACAGGGGGCGTGAAACAGAGGGCGTGAAACAGGGGGCCAGAATCAGAGGCCGTGAAACAAGGGGGTCAGAAACAGGGGGTGTGAAACAGAGGGCGTGAAACAGAGAGCATGAAACAGTGGGCCAGAAACAGAGGGCCAGAAACAGGGGGCCAGAAACAGGGGTTCAGAAACAGGGGACGTGAAACAGGGGAGTGAAACTGGAGCCAGAAACGGGGGGTCAGAAACGGGGGGGCCAGAAAACAGGGGGCACGAAAACAGGGTGGTGCGAACAGCGGGTGTCAGAAACAGGTGGAAGTTGCTCACCCTGACGTCTCGCCGTGAAACAGGGGCGTGAACTGGAGCAGAAAAACAAGGGGCGAGAAAAACAGGGGCCAGAAAACAGGGGGTCCCAGAAACAGGCAGTGCGAAACAGGGGCGACAGAACGGGTGACACCAACAGGGGGCGCCAAACAGGGGGCACCAACAACAGGGGGCGTGAAACAGCGGGGCCAGAAAAAACTGGGGGCCAGATAAAGGGGGCCGAAACAGGGGGCCAGAAACAAGCGGGCGTGAAACAGGGGGCGTCAAACATGGGGTCGTCAAACAGGGGGCCCAGAAACAAGGGCGTGAAACAGGGGGCCAGAAACAGGGGGCCAGAAACAGCGGGCGTGAAACAGGGGGCATCAAACAGGGGGCCAGAAACAAGGGGGGTGAAACAGGGGGCCAGAAACAGGGGCCCAGAAACAGGGAGTCAGAAACAGGGTGCCAGAAACAGGGAGTGTGAAACAGGGGGCATGGGACAGGAGGCGTGAAACAGGAGCCGTCATACTGGGGGTGTGAAACAGGGGGCCAGAGACAGGGGGCTAGAAAAAGTGGGCCAGAATCAGTGGGCGTGAAACTGCGGGCCAGAAACAGGGGGCCAGAAACAGGGGGCCAGAAACAAGGGGCCAGGAACAGGGGGCCAGAAACAGGGGGCCAGAAGCAGGGGGCTAGAAGCAGGAGGCCAGAAACAGGGGGCCAGAAACAGGGGCCAGAAAAAGGGTCCAGAAAAAGGGGGCCAGATACAGGAGTCCAAGAATACGGGGTGTGAAACAGAGGGCGTGAAACAGGGGGCCAGAAACAGGGGGCGTGAAACAGACGGCGTGAAACTAGGGGCGTGAAACGGGGGGCTAGAAACAGGGGCCAGCAACAGTGGGCCAGAAACAGGCGACATGAAACAGTGGGCCAGAAACAAGGGGCCAGAAACAGGGGGCCAGAAACAGGGGGCCAGAAACAGGGGGCCAGAAACAGGGGACCAGAAACAGGGAGCCAGACACAGTGGTCCAGAAACAGGGGGCCAGATACAGGAGTCCAGGAATAGGGGACGTGAAACAGGGGCCGTGAAATAGAGAGCGTGAAACAGAGGGCGTGAAATAGAGGGCGTGAAACAGAGGGCCAGAAACAGGGGGCCAGAAACAGGGGGCCAGAAACAAGGGGCGAGAAACACAGGGCGTGAAACAGGGGGCGTGAATCAGGGGGCCAGGAAGAGGGGGCGCCAAAGAGGGGGCGCGAAACAGGGGGCCAGAAACAGGGGACCAGAAAGAGGGGGCCAGAAAGAGGGGGCCAGAAAGAGGGGGCGTGAAACAGGGCGTGAAAAAAGGGGGTTTGTGAAAAGAGGGGGTTGGTGAAAAAGAGGGGGCCAGAAACAGGGGGCGAGAAAGAGGGGGCGAGAAACAGGGGGCGTGAAACAGGGAGCGTGAAACAGGGAGCGTGAAACAGGGAGCGTGAAACAGGGAGCATGAAAATGGGGGTGTGAAACAGGGAGTTTGAAACAGGGGGCGTGAAACAGAGGGACAGAAACAAGGGGCAAGAAACAGGATGCGTGAAACAGGGGTCGTGAAACAGGGGGCCAGAAACAGGCGGCCAGATACATGGGACATGAAACAGAGGGCCAGAAACAGGCGGCCAGAACCAGGGGGCCAGAAACAGGGGGCATGAAACAGGGAGCACGAAACAGGGGGCGCGAAACAGGGAGCGCAAAATAGGGGCGCGAAACAGGGGACCAGAAACAGGGGGCCAGAAACCAGGGACCAGAAACAGGGGGCAAGAAACAGGGGGCCAGAAACAGGAGGCAAGAAACAGGGGGCCAGAAACAGGGGGCCAAAAACAGCGGGCGTGAAACAGGGGGGCGTGAAACAGGGGGCGTGAAAAAGGCGGTGTAAAACAGGGAGCATGAAAGATGGGGCGTGAAACAGGGGGCATGAAACACAGGGCGTCAAACACGGGGCCAGAAACAAGGGGTGTGAAACACGGAGCCAGAAACAGGGGGCATCAAACAGGTGGGGTGAAACAGGGGCCAGAAACAGGGGGCCAGAAACAGGGGGCCAGACACAGGGAGTCAGAAACAGGGGCAAAAATCAGGGGCCAAAAACAGGGAGCCAGAAACAGGGAGTCAGAAACAGGGAGCGTGAAACAGGGGCCAAAAACAACGGGCCACAAACAGGGGGCCAGAAACTGGTGCCAGAAACAGGGGGCCAGAAACAGGGAGTCAGAAACAGGAGGCCAGAAACAGGGGGCGTGAAACAGAGGGCCAGAAACAAGAAACGAGAAACAGGGGGCATGAAACAGGGGGCGTGAATCAGGGTGCGTCAAACAGGGGGCATGAAACAGGGGGCGTGAAACAGGGGGCATGAAACAGGCGCCGTCATACAGGGGGCGTGAAACAGGGGGCCAGAAACAGTGGGTCAGAAACAGGGGGCGTGAAACAGATGGCATGAAACTAGGGGCGTGAAACGGGGGGCTAGAAACAGTGGGCCAGAAACAGGGGACGTGAAACAGCGGGCCAGAAACAAGGGGCCAGAAATAGGGGTCCAGAAACAGTGGTCCAGAAACAGGGGGCCAGAAGCAGGGGGCCAGATACATGGGGCATGAAACAGAGGGTCAGAACAGGGGGCATGAACAGGGAACGCGAAACAGGGGGCGCAAAACAGGGGGCGCGAAACAGAGGGCGCGAAACAGTGGGCGCGAAACAGGGGGCCAGAAACAGGGGGCCAGCAACCGGGGGACAGAAACAGGGGGCCAGAAACAGGGGGCCAGAAACAGGGGGCCAGAAACAGGGGGCCAGAAACAGGGGGTCAGAAACAGGGGGTGTGAAACAGGGGGCCAGAAACAGGGGGCCAGAAACAGGGGGCGCGAAACAGGGGGCACGAAACAGGGGGCACGAAACAGGGGGCCAGAAACAGAGTCCGTGAAGCATGGGGCCAGAAACAGGTTTCCAGGAACAAGGGGCCACAAACAGGGTTGCAGAAATAGGAGGCCCGAAACAGAGTCCGTGAAACAGGGGGCGAGAAACAGGGGGCCAGATACATGGGGCATGAAACAGAGGGCCAGAAACAGGGGGCACGAAACAGGGAGCACGAAACAGGGGGCGTGATACAGGCGGGGTGAAAGAGGCGGGGGGAACGAGGTGGGGTGAAACAGCGGGCCAGAAGCTGGGGGCCAGAACCAGGGAGCCAAAAACAGGGTGTTTGAAACAGGGGGCCAGAATCAGTGGGCGTGAAACAGGGGGCCAGAAACAGGGGGTCAGAAACAGGGGGCGTGAAACAGCAGGCGTGAAACAGGGGGCCAGAAAGAGGGTGCGAGAAACAAGGGGCCAGAAACAGGGGGCAAGAAACAGGGGGTCAGAAACAGGCAGCGCGAAACAGGGGGTGCGAAACAGGGGGCGCCAGACAGGGGGCACCAGACAGGGGGCGCCAAACAGGGGGCGCCAAACTGGGGGTGCCAAAGAGGGGGCGTGAAACAGGGGACGTGAAATAGGGAGCGCGAAACAGGGAGCGCGAAACAGGGGGCCAGAAACAGGGGGCCAGAAACAGGGGGCCAGAAAAAGGGGGCCAGAAACCGTGGACCAGAAACCGGGGACCAGAAACTGGGGGCCAGAAATAGGAGGGCAGAAACAGGGGGCCAGAAACAGGGGGCCAGAAACAGGGGGCCAGAAACAGCTGGCGTGAAACAGGGGGCGTGAAACAGAGGGCGTGAAACAGGGGGCCAGAATCAGAGGCCGTGAAACAAGGGGGTCAGAAACAGGGGGTGTGAAACAGAGGGCGTGAAACAGAGAGCATGAAACAGTGGGCCAGAAACAGAGGGCCAGAAACAGGGGGCCAGAAACAGGGGTTCAGAAACAGGGGACGTGAAACAGGGGCGTGAAACTGGAGCCAGAAACGGGGGGTCAGAAACGGGGGGCCAGAAGCAGGGGGCACGAAACGGTTGGTGCGAAACAGGGGGTCAGAAACAGGGGGCGTGAAACAGGGGGCGTGAAACTGGAGCCAGAAAACAAAACACAACAAACCAAGGGGCCAGAAACAGGGGGCCAGAAACAGGGGGTCAGAAACAGGCAGTGCGAAACAGGGGGCGCCAGACAGGGGGCACCAGATAGGGGGCGACAAACAGGGGGCACCAAACAGGGGGCGTGAAACAGGGGGCCAGAAACTGGGGGCCAGAAACAGGGGGCCAGAAGCAGGGGGCGTGAAACAGAGGGCCAGAAACAAGGGGCAAGAAACAGGATGCGTGAAACAGGGGTCGTGAAACAGGGGGCCAGAAACAGGCGGCCAGATACGTGGGACATGAAACAGAGGGCATGAAACAGGGAGCGCGAAACAGGGGGCGCGAAACAGGGAGCGCAAAATAGGGGCGCGAAACAGGGGGCCAGAAACAGGGGGCCAGAAGCCAGGGACCAGAAACAGGCGGCCAGAAACAGGCGGCCAGAAACAGGAGGCAAGAAACAGGGAGCCAGAAACAGGGGGCCAAAAACAGCGGGCGTGAAACAGGGGGGCGTGAAACAGGGGGCGTGAAACAGGGGCGTGAAAAAGGCGGTGTAAAACAGGGAGCATGAAAGAGGGGGCGTGAAACAGGGGGCATGAAACACAGGGCGTCAAACAGGGGGCCAGAAACAAGGGGTGTGAAACACGGAGCCAGAAACAGGGGGCATCAAACAGGCGGGGTGAAACAGGGGCCAGAAACAGGGGGCCAGAAACAGGGGGCCAGACACAGGGAGTCAGAAACAGGGGCAAAAATCAGGGGCCAAAAACAGGGAGCCAGAAACAGGGAGTCAGAAACAGGGAGCGTGAAACAGGGGCCAAAAACAACAGGCCACAAATAGGGGGCCAGAAACAGGGTCCAGAAACAGGGAGTCAGAAACAGGAGGCCAGAAACAGGGGGCGTGAAACAGAGGGCCAGAAACAAGGCGCGAGAAACAGCGGGCGTGAAACAGGGGGCGTGTCAGGGTGCGTCAAACAGGGGGCATGAAACAGGGGGCGTGAAACAGGGGGCATGAAACAGGCGCCGTCATACAGGGGGCGTGAAACAGGGGGCCAGAAACAGTGGGTCAGAAACAGGGGGCGTGAAACAGATGGCATGAAACTAGGGGCGTGAAACGGGGGGCTAGAAACAGTGGGCCAGAAACAGGAGACGTGAAACAGCGGGCCAGAAACAAGGGGCCAGAAATAGGGGTCCAGAAACTGGGGGCCAGAAACAGTGGTCCAGAAACAGGGGGCCAGAAGCAGGGGGCCAGATACATGGGGCATGAAACAGAGGGTCAGAAACAGGGGGCATGAACAGGGAACGTGAAACAGTGGGCGCGAAACAGGGGGCCAGAAACAGGGGGCCAGCAACCGGGGGACAGAAACAGGGAGCCAGAAACAGGGGGTCAGAAACAGGGGGTGTGAAACAGGGGGCCAGAAACAGGGGGCCAGAAACAGGGGGCGCGAAACATGGGGCACGAAACAGAGTCCGTGAAGCATGGGGCCAGAAACAGGGTTCCAGGAACAAGGGGCCACAAACAGGGTTGCAGAAATAGGAGGCCCGAAACAGAGTCCGAGAAACAGGGGGCAAGAAACAGGGGGCCAGATACATGGGGCATGAAACAGAGGGCCAGAAACAGGGGGCACGAAACAGGGAGCACGAAAGAGGGGGCATGATACAGGCGGGGTGAAAGAGGCGGGGGGAACGAGGAGGGGTGAAACAGCGGGCCAGAAGCTGGGGGCCAGAACCAGGGAGCCAAAAACAGGGTGTTTGAAACAGGGGGCCAGAATCAGTGGGCGTGAAACAGATGGCATGAAACTAGGGGCGTGAAACGGGGGGCGTGAAACAGTGGGCCAGAAACAGGGGACGTGAATCAGCGGGCCAGAAACAAGGGGCCAGAAATAGGGGTCCAGAAACAGTGGTCCAGAAACAGGGGGCCAGAAGCAGGGGGCCAGATACATGGGGCATGAAACAGAGGGTCAGAACAGGGGGCATGAACAGGGAACGCGAAACAGGGGGCGCAAAACAGGGGGCGCGAAACAGAGGGCGCGAAACAGTGGGCGCGAAACAGGGGGCCAGAAACAGGGGGCCAGCAACCGGGGGACAGAAACAGGGGGCCAGAAACAGGGGGCCAGAAACAGGGGGCCAGAAACAGGGGGCCAGAAACAGGGGGTCAGAAACAGGGGGTGTGAAACAGGGGGCCAGAAACAGGGGGCCAGAAACAGGGGGCGCGAAACAGGGGGCACGAAACAGGGGGCACGAAACAGGGGGCCAGAAACAGAGTCCGTGAAGCATGGGGCCAGAAACAGGTGTCCAGGAACAAGGGGCCACAAACAGGGTTGCAGAAATAGGAGGCCCGAAACAGAGTCCGTGAAACAGGGGGCGAGAAACAGGGGGCCAGATACATGGGGCATGAAACAGAGGGCCAGAAACAGGGGGCACGATACAGGGAGCACGAAACAGGGGGCGTGATACAGGCGGGGTGAAAGAGGCGGGGGGAACGAGGTGGGGTGAAACAGCGGGCCAGAAGCTGGGGGCCAGAACCAGGGAGCCAAAAACAGGGTGTTTGAAACAGGGGGCCAGAATCAGTGGGCGTGAAACAGGGGGCCAGAAACAGGGGGTCAGAAACAGGGGGCGTGAAACAGCAGGCGTGAAACAGGGGGCCAGAAAGAGGGTGCGAGAAACAAGGGGCCAGAAACAGGGGGCAAGAAACAGGGGGTCAGAAACAGGCAGCGCGAAACAGGGGGTGCGAAACAGGGGGCGCCAGACAGGGGGCACCAGACAGGGGGCGCCAAACAGGGGGCGCCAAACTGGGGGTGCCAAAGAGGGGGCGTGAAACAGGGGACGTGAAACAGGGAGCGCGAAACAGGGAGCGCGAAACAGGGGGCCCGAAACAGCGGGCCAGAAACAGGGGGCAAGAAAAAGGGGGCCCGAAACCGTGGACCAGAAACCGGGGACCAGAAACTGGGGGCCAGAAACAGGGGGCCAGAAACAGGGGGCCAGAAACGGGGGGCCAGAAACAGCTGGCGTGAAACAGGGGGCGTGAAACAGAGGGCGTGAAACAGGGGGCCAGAATCAGGGGCCGTGAAACAAGGGGGTCAGAAACAGGGGGTGTGAAACAGAGGGCGTGAAACAGAGAGCGTGAAACAGTGGGCCAGAAACAGAGGGCCAGAAACAGGGGGCCAGAAACAGGGGTTCAGAAACAGGGGACGTGAAACAGGGGCGTGAAACTGGAGCCAGAAACGGGGGGTCAGAAACGGGGGGCCAGAAGCAGGGGGCACGAAACGGTTGGTGCGAAACAGGGGGTCAGAAACAGGGGGCGTGAAACAGGGGGCGTGAAACTGGAGCCAGAAACAAGGGGCCAGAAACAGGGCGGCCCAGAAACAGGGGGTCAGGAAAACAGGCATGCGAAAACAGGGGCGACAGACAGGGGCCCAGATAGGGGGCGACAACAGGGGGCACCCAAAACAGGGGGCGTGAGAAAACAGGGGGCCAGAAACTGGGGGCCAGAAAACAGGGGGCCAGAAGCGGGGGCGTGAAACAGAGGGCCAGAAACAAGGGGCAAGAAACAGGATGCGTGAAACAGGGGTCGTGAAACAGGGGGCCAGAAACAGGCGGCCAGATACATGGGACAGGAAACAGAGGGCCAGAAACAGGCGGCCAGAACCAGGGGGCCAGAAACAGGGGGCATGAAACAGGGAGCGCGAAACAGGGGGCGCGAAACAGGGAGCGCAAAATAGGGGCGCGAAACAGGGGACCAGAAACAGGGGGTCAGAAGCCAGGGACCAGAAACAGGCGGTCAGAAACAGGCGGCCAGAAACAGGAGGCAAGAAACAGGGGGCCAGAAACAGGGGGCCAAAAACAGCGGGCGTGAAACAGGGGGGCGTGAAATAGGGGGCGTGAAACAGGGGCGTGAAAAAGGCGGTGTAAAACAGGGAGCATGAAAGATGGGGCGTGAAACAGGGGGCATGAAACACAGGGCGTCAAACAGGGGGCCAGAAACAAGGGGTGTGAAACACGGAGCCAGAAACAGGGGGCATCAAACAGGCGGGGTGAAACAGGGGCCAGAAAGAGGGGGCCAGGCACTGGGAGGTAGAAACAGGGGCAAAAATCAGGGGCCAAAAACAGGGAGCCAGAAACAGGGAGGCAGAAACAGGGGGCGGGAAACAGGGGCCAAAAACAACGGGCCACAAACAGGGGGCCAGAAACTGGTGCCAGAAACAGGGGGCCAGAAACAGGGAGTCAGAAACAGGAGGCCAGAAACAGGGGGCGTGAAACAGAGGGCCAGAAACAAGAAACGAGAAACAGGGGGCATGAAACAGGGGGCGTGAATCAGGGTGCGTCAAACAGGGGGCATGAAACAGGGGGCGTGAAACAGGGGGCATGAAACAGGCGCCGTCATACAGGGGGCGTGAAACAGGGGGCCAGAAACAGTGGGTCAGAAACAGGGGGCGTGAAACAGATGGCATGAAACTAGGGGCGTGAAACGGGGGGCTAGAAACAGTGGGCCAGAAACAGGGGACGTGAAACAGCGGGCCAGAAACAAGGGGCCAGAAATAGGGGTCCAGAAACTGGGGGCCAGAAACAGTGGTCCAGAAACAGGGGGCCAGAAGCAGGGGGCCAGATACATGGGGCATGAAACAGAGGGTCAGAAACAGGGGGCATGAACAGGGAACGTGAAACAGTGGGCGCGAAACAGGGGGCCAGAAACAGGGGGCCAGCAACCGGGGGACAGAAACAGGGAGCCAGAAACAGGGGGTCAGAAACAGGGGGTGTGAAACAGGGGGCCAGAAACAGGGGGCCAGAAACAGGGGGCGCGAAACATGGGGCACGAAACAGAGTCCGTGAAGCATGGGGCCAGAAACAGGGTTCCAGGAACAAGGGGCCACAAACAGGGTTGCAGAAATAGGAGGCCCGAAACAGAGTCCGTGAAACAGGGGGCAAGAAACAGGGGGCCAGATACATGGGGCATGAAACAGAGGGCCAGAAACAGGGGGCATGAAACAGGCAGCACGAAAGAGGGGGCATGATACAGGCGGGGTGAAAGAGGCGGGGGGAACGAGGAGGGGTGAAACAGCGGGCCAGAAGCTGGGGGCCAGAACCAGGGAGCCAAAAACAGGGTGTTTGAAACAGGGGGCCAGAATCAGTGGGCGTGAAACAGAGGGGGCGTGAAACAGCAGGCGTGAAACAGGGGGCCAGAAAGAGGGTGCGAGAAACAAGGGGCCAGAAACAGGGGGCCAGAAACAGGGAGTCAGAAACAGGCAGCGCGAAACAGGGGGTGCGAAAGAGGGGGTGCCAGACAGGGGGCACCACACAGGGGGCGCCAAAGAGGGGGCGCCAAACTGGGGGTGCCAAAGAGGGGGCGTGAAACAGGGGACGTGAAACAGGGAGCGCGAAACAGGGGGCCAGAAACAGGGGGCCAGAAACAGGGGGCCAGAAAAAGGGGGCCAGAAACCGTGGACCAGAAACCGGGGACCAGAAACTGGGGGCCAGAAATAGGAGGGCAGAAACAGGGGGCCAGAAACAGGGGGCCAGAAACAGGGGGCCAGAAACAGCTGGCGTGAAACAGGGGGCGTGAAACAGAGGGCGTGAAACAGGGGGCCAGAATCAGAGGCCGTGAAACAAGGGGGTCAGAAACAGGGGGTGTGAAACAGAGGGCGTGAAACAGAGAGCATGAAACAGTGGGCCAGAAACAGAGGGCCAGAAACAGGGGGCCAGAAACAGGGGTTCAGAAACAGGGGACGTGAAACAGGGGCGTGAAACTGGAGCCAGAAACGGGGGGTCAGAAACGGGGGGCCAGAAGCAGGGGGCACGAAACGGTTGGTGCGAAACAGGGGGTCAGAAACAGGGGGCGTGAAACAGGGGGCGTGAAACTGGGGCCAGAAACAAGGGGCCAGAAACAGGGGGCCAGAAACAGGGGGTCAGAAACAGGCAGCGCGAAACAGGGGGCGCCAAACAGGGCGCCAGACAGGGGGCACCAGACGGGGGGGGGCAAACAGGGGGCACCAAACTGGGGGCCAGAAACAGGGGGCCAGAAACAGGGGGCCAGAAACAGGGGCGTGAAACGGGGCGTCAAACAGGGGGCGTCAAACAGGGGGCCAGAAACAAGGGGCGTGAAACAGGGGGCCAGAAACAGGGGGCCAGAAACAGCGGGCGTGAAACAGGGGGCATCAAACAGGGGGCGTCAAACAGGGGGCCAGAAACAAGGGGGGTGAAACAGGGGGCCAGAAACAGGGGCCCAGAAACAGGGAGTCAGAAACAGGGTGCCAGAAACAGGGAGTGTGAAACAGGGGGCATGGGACAGGAGGCGTGAAACAGGAGCCGTCATACTGGGGGTGTGAAACAGGGGGCCAGAGACAGGGGGCCAGAAAAAGTGGGCCAGAATCAGTGGGCGTGAAACTGCGGGCCAGAAACAGGGGGCCAGAAACAGGGGGCCAGAAACAAGGGGCCAGGAACAGGGGGCCAGAAACAGGGGGCCAGAAGCAGGGGGCTAGAAGCAGGAGGCCAGAAGCAGGGGGCCAGAAACAGGGGCCAGAAAAAGGGTCCAGAAAAAGGGGGCCAGATACAGGAGTCCAAAAATACGGGGTGTGAAACAGAGGGCGTGAAACAGGGGGCCAGAAACAGGGGGCGTGAAACAAGGGGGTCAGAAACAGGGGCCGTGAAACAGACGGCGTGAAACTAGGGGCGTGAAACGGGGGGCTAGAAACAGGGGGCCAGAAACAGTGGGCCAGAAACAGGGGACGTGAAACAGCGGGCCAGAAACAGGGGGCCAGGAACAAGGGGCCAGAAACAGGGGGCCAGAAACAGGGGGCCAGAAACAGGGAGCCAGACACAGTGGTCCAGAAACAGGGGGCCAGATACAGGAGTCCAGGAATAGGGGACGTGAAACAGGGGCCGTGAAATAGAGGGCGTGAAACAGAGGTTGTGAAACAGAGGGCGTGAAATAGAGGGCGTGAAACAGAGGGCCAGAAACAGGGGGCCAGAAACAGGGGGCCAGAAACAAGGGGCGAGAAACACAGGGCGTGAAACAGGGGGCGTGAATCAGGGGGCCAGGAAGAGGGGGCGCCAAAGAGGGGGCGCGAAACAGGGGGCCAGAAACAGGGGACCAGAAAGACCGAAAAGGGGGCCAGAAAGGGGCGTGAAACAGGGGAAAAAGGGGGCCAGAAAAGGGGCGAAACAGGGGGCCAGAAACAGGGGGCGTGAAACAGGGGGCGTTAAACAGGGAGCGTGAAACAGGGAGCGTGAAACAGGGAGCGTGAAACAGGGAGCATGAAACTGGGGGTGTGAAACAGGGAGTTTGAAACAGGGGGCGTGAAACAGGGGGTGAGAAACAGGGGGCCAGAAACAGGGGGCCAGAAACAAGGGGCCAGGAACAGGAGTCCAGAAACTGGGGGCCAGAAACAGGAGGCCAGAAACCGGGGGCCAGAAACCAGGAGCCAGAAACCGGGAGCCAAAAACAGCAGGCGTAAAACTGGGGGCATGAAACAGGGGGCATGAAACAGGGGGCGTCAAAAGGGGGCCAGAAAGAGGGGGCGTCAAACAGGCGCAGTGAAACAGGGGGTGTGAAACAGGGGGCAGAAACAGGGGGCAGAAACAGGGGGACAGAAACAGGGGGCCAGGAATAGGGAGTCCGAAACAGGGGGCCAGAAACAAGGGGCCAGAAACAGGGGGCGTGAAACAGGGGCCGTCATACAGGGGGCGTGAAACAGGGGGCCAGATAAAGTGGGCCAGAAAAAGGGGGCGTGAAACTGGTGGAGTGAAATGGGGGGCTAGAAACAGGGGGCCAGAAACAGTGGGCCAGAAACAAGGGACGTGAAACAGGGGGCCAGAAACAGGGGGCCAGAAACAAGGGGCCAGAAACAGGGGCCAGAAACTGGGGGCCAAGTACAGGAGTCCAGGAATAGGGGACGTGAAACAGGGGGCGTGAAACAGGGGCTGTGAAATAGTGGGCGTGAAACAGAGGTCGTGAAACGGTGGGTGTGAAACAGAGGACGTGAAACAGAGGGCGTGAAACGGTGGGTGTGAAACAGAGGGCGTGAAACAGAGGGCGTGAAACAGGGGACCAGAAACAGGGGGCCAGAAACAGGGGGCCAGAAACAGGGGGCCAGAAACAGGGGGTCAGAAACAGGGGGTGTGAAATAGGGGGCATGAAACAGGGGCTATGAAACAGGGGCTGTCATACAGGGGCGTGAAACAGGGGGCCAAAAACAGGGGGCCAGAAACAGTGGGTCAGAAACAGGGGGCGTGAAACAGACGGCGTGAAACTAGGGGCATGAAATGGGGGGCTAGATACAGGGGGCCATAAACAGTGGGCCAGAAACAGGGGGCATGAAACAAGGGGGTCAGAAACAGAGGGGGTGAAACAGAGAGCGTGAAACAGGGGGCGTGAAACAGAGAGCGTGAAACAGGGGGCCAGAAACAGGGGGCCAGAAACAGGGGGCGTGAAACAGGAGGCGTGAAACAGGGGGCGTGAAACAGGGAGCCAGAAAAGGGGGGGCCGAAACGGGGGGCCAGAAACAGGGGGCCAGAAACAGGGGGCCAGAAACAGGGCGTGAAACAGGGGGCGTGAAACAGGGAGCCAGAAACGGGGGGGCCAGAAACGGGGGGCCAGAAACAGGGGGAGCGAAACAGGTGGCGCGAAACAGGGGGTGCAAAATAGGGGTCGTGAAACAGGGAGCATGAAACAGGGAGCGTGAAAGATGGGGCGTCAAACATGGAGTGTGAAACTGGGGGCGTGTAACAGGGGCCATGAAATAGTGGGCGTGAAACAGAGCGCGTGACACAGGGCGTGAAACAGGGGGCCAGAAACAGGGGGCCAGAAACAGGGGGCCAGAAACTGGGGGCCAGAAAGTGGAGGCCAGAAACAGGGGGCCAGAAACAGGGGGCATGAAACAGAGGGCATGAAACAGGGGCCGTCATACTGGGGGTGTGAAACAGGGGGTGTGAAACAGGAGGCCAGAAAAAGGGGGACAGAAAAAAGGGGCCAGAAACAGGGGGCCAGAAGCAGGGGGCTAGAAGCAGGAGGCCGGAAGCAGGGGGCCAGAAGCAGGGGCCAGAAAAAGGGTCCAGAAAGAGGGGGCCAGATACAGGAGTCCAAGAATACGGGACGTGAAACAGGGGGCGTGAAACAGAGGGCGTGAAACAGAGGGCGTGAAACAGGGGGCGTGAAACAGAGGGCGTGAAACAGAGGGCGTGAAACAGGGGGCGTGAAACAGGGAGCGTGAAACAGGGAGCGTGAAACAGGGAGCGTGAAACTGGGGGTGTGAAACAGGGAGTTTGAAACAGGGGGCCAGAAAGAAGGGGGCAGGAACAGGGGTCCAGAAACTGGGGGCCAGAAACAGGAGGCCAGAAACCGGGGGCCAGAAACCAGGAGCCAGAAACCGGGAGCCAAAAACAGCAGGCGTAAAACTGGGGGCATGAAACAGGGGGCATGAAACAGGGGGCGTCAAAAGGGGGCCAGAAAGAGGGGGCGTCAAACAGGCGCAGTGAAACAGGGGGTGTGAAACAGGGGGCAGAAACAGGGGGCAGAAACAGGGGGACAGAAACAGGGGGCCAGGAATAGGGAGTCCGAAACAGGGGGCCAGAAACAAGGGGCCAGAAACAGGGGGTGTGAAACAGGGGCCGTCATACAGGGGGCGTGAAACAGGGGGCCAGATAAAGTGGGCCAGAAAAAGGGGGCGTGAAACTGGTGGAGTGAAATGGGGGGCTAGAAACAGGGGGCCAGAAACAGTGGGCCAGAAACAAGGGACGTGAAACAGGGGGCCAGAAACAGGGGGCCAGAAACAAGGGGCCAGAAACAGGGGGCCAGAAACTGGGGGCCAAGTACAGGAGTCCAGGAATAGGGGACGTGAAACAGGGGGCGTGAAACAGGGGCTGTGAAATAGTGGGCGTGAAACAGAGGTCGTGAAACGGTGGGTGTGAAACAGAGGGCGTGAAACAGAGGGCGTGAAACAGGGGACCAGAAACAGGGGGCGGAAACAGAGGACATGAAACAGAGGGCGTGAAACAGGGGACCAGAAACAGGGGGCCAGAAACAGGGGGCCAGAAACAGGGGGTCAGAAACAGGGGGTGTGAAATAGGGGGCATGAAACAGGGGCTATGAAACAGGGGCTGTCATACAGGGGCGTGAAACAGGGGGCCAAAAACAGGGGGCCAGAAACAGTGGGTCAGAAACAGGGGGCATGAAACAGACGGCGTGAAACTAGGGGCATGAAATGGGGGGCTAGATACAGGGGGCCATAAACAGTGGGCCAGAAACAGGAGGCGTGAAACAAGGGGGTCAGAAACAGAGGGCGTGAAACAGAGAGCGTGAAACAGGGGGCGTGAAACAGAGAGAGTGAAACAGGGGGCCAGAAACAGGGGGCCAGGAACAGGGGGCGTGAAACAGGAGGCGTGAAACAAGGGGCGTTAAACAGGGAGCCAGAAACGGGGGGCCAGAAACAGGTGGCGGGAAACAGGGGGCGCAAAACAGGGGTCGTGAAACAGGGAGCATGAAACAGGGAGCGTGAAAAATGGGGAGTGAAACAGGGAGCGTGAAACAGGGAGCGTGAAAGATGGGGAGTGAAACAGGGAGCGTGAAACCGGAGGTGTGTAACAGGGGCCGTGAAATAGTGGGCGTGAAACAGAGGGCGTGACACAGAGGGCGTGAAACAGGGGGCCAGAAACAGGGGGCCAGAAACAGGGGGCCAGAAACAGCGAGCATGAAACAGGGGGTGTGAAACAGGGAGCGTGAAACAGAGGGCCAGAAACAAGGGGCTAGAAACAGGGGGCGTGAAACAGAGGGCGTGAATCAGGGTGCATGAAACAGGGTGCGTGAAACAGGGGACGTGAAACAGGGGGGCCAGAAACGGGGGGCCAGAAACAGGGGGCGCGAAACAGGTGGCGCGAAACAGGGGTCGTGAAACAGGGAGCATGAAACAGGGAGCGTGAAAGATGGGGCGTCAAACATGGAGTGTGAAACTGGGGGCGTGTAACAGGGGCCATGAAATAGTGGGCGTGAAACAGAGGGCGTGACACAGGGCGTGAAACAGGGGGCCAGAAACAGGGGGCCAGAAACAGGGGGCCAGAAACTGGGGGCCAGAAAGTGGAGGCCAGAAACAGGGGGCCAGAAACGGGGCCAGAAACAGGGGGCCAGAAACTGGGGGCCAGAAAGTGGAGGCCAGAAACAGGGGGCCAGAAACAGGGGCATGAAACAGGGAGCGTGAAAGATGGGGCGTCAAACATGGAGTGTGAAACTGGGGGCGTGTAACAGGGGCCATGAAATAGTGGGCGTGAAACAGAGGGCGTGACACAGGGCGTGAAACAGGGGGCCAGAAACAGGGGGCCAGAAACAGGGGGCCAGAAACTGGGGGCCAGAAAGTGGAGGCCAGAAACAGGGGGCCAGAAACAGGGGGCCAGAAACAGGGGGCCAGAAACAGGGGGCCAGAAACAGGGGGCATGAAACAGGGGGCATGAAACAGGGGCCGTCATACTGGGGGTGTGAAACAGGGGGTGTGAAACAGGAGGCCAGAAAAAGGGGGACAGAAACAAGGGGCCAGAAACAGGGGGCCAGAAGCAGGGGGCCAGAAGCAGGGGCCAGAAAAAGGGTCCAGAAAGAGGGGGCCAGATACAGGACTCCAAGAACACGGGACGTGAAACAGGGGGCGTGAAACAGAGGGCGTGAAACAGAGGGCGTGAAACAGGGGGCCAGAAACAGGGGGCCAGAAACAGGGGGCCAGAAACAGGGGGCGTGAAACAGGGGGCCAGAAACAGGGGGCCAGAAACAGGGGGCGTGAAACAGAGGGCGTGAAACAGAGGGCGTGAAACAGAGAGCGTGAAACAGAGAGCGTGAAACAGGGGGCCAGAAACAGGGGGCCAGAAACAGGGGGCAGAAACGGGGGCAGAAACAGGGGGCCAGAAACAGGGGGTCAGAAACAGGGGGCGTGAAACAGGGGGCGTGAAACTGAGCCAGAAACGGGGGGCCAGAAACGGGGGGCCAGAAACGGGGGTGCGAAACAGGGGGCGTGAATCAGGGCGCGTGAAACAGGGGGCGTGAAACACGGGGCGTGAAACAGGGGGCGTGAAACAGGGGCCGTCATACAGGGGTGTGAAATGGGGCCAAAAACAGGGGGCCAGAAACAGTGGGACAGAAACAGGGGCCGTGAAACAGACGGCGTGAAACTAGGGGCGTGAAACGAGGGGCTAGAAACAGGGGGCCAGAAACAGTGGGCCAGAAACAGGGGACGTGAAACAGCGGGCCAGAAACAGGGGGCCAGGAACAAGGGGCCAGAAACAGGGGGCCAGAAACAGGGGTCCAGAAACAGGGACCAGACACAGTGGTCCAGAAACAGGGGGCCAGATACAGGAGTCCAGGAATAGGGGACGTGAAACAGGGGGCGTGAAACAGGGGCTGTGAAACAGAGGACATGAAACAGAGGGCGTGAAACAGGGGACCAGAAACAGGGGGCCAAAAACAGGTGGCCAGAAACAGCGGGCGTGAAACAAGGGGCTAGAAACAGGGGGCCAGAAACAGGGGGTCAGAAACAGGGGGTGTGAAACAGGGGTCATGAAATAGGGGGCATGAAACAGGGGGCGTGAAACAGGGGCGTGAAACAGGGGGCCAAAAACAGGGGGCCAGAAACAGTGGGTCAGAAACAGGGGGCGTGAAACAGACGGCGTGAAACTAGGGGCGTGAAATGGGGGGCTAGATACAGGGGCCAGAAACAGTGGGCCAGAAACAGGGGGCATGAAACAAGGGGGTCAGAAACAGAGGGCGTGAAACAGAGAGCGTGAAACAGGGGGCGTGAAACAGAGAGCGTGAAACAGGGGGCCAGAAACAGGGGGCCAGAAACAGGGGGCCAGAAACAGGTGGCGCGAAACAGGGGGCGCAAAACAGGGGTCGTGAAACAGGGGTCGTGAAACAGGGAGCATGAAACAGGGAGCGTGAAAGATGGGGTGTGAAACAGGGAGCGTGAAACTGGGGGCGTGTAACAGGGGCTGCGAAATAGTGGGCGTGAAACAGAGGGCGTGACACAGAGGGCGTGAAACAGTGGGCCAGAAACAGGGGGCCAGAAACAGGGGGCGTGAAACAGGGGGAGTGAATCAGGTACGTGAAACAGGGTGCGTGAAAAAGGGGGCGTGAAACAGGGGGCCAGAAACAGGGGGCGTGAAACAGGGGGCGTGAAAGAGGGGGCGTGAACAGGGGGCGTGAAACAGGGGGCGTGAAACAGGGGGCGTGAAACAGGGGCGTGAAACAGGGGGCATGAAACAGGGGCCGTCATACAGGGGCGTGAAACAGGGGGCCAAAAACAGGGGGCCAGAAACAGTGGGTCAGAAACAGGGGTATGAAACAGACGGTGTGAAACTAGGGGCGTGAAATGGGCGGCTAGATACAGGGGGCCAGAAACAGTGGGCCAGAAACAGGGGGCGTGAAACAAGGGGGTCAGAAACAGGGGGCGTGAAACAGAGAGCTTGAAACAGGGGGCGTGAAACAGAGAGCGTGAAACAGGGGGCCAGAAACAGGGGGCCAGAAACAGGGGGTCAGAAACAGGAGGCGTGAAAGGGGCGTGAAACAGGGGGTCAGAAACAGGGGGTCAGAAACAGGGGGCCAGAAACAGGGGGCCAGAAACAGGGGGCACGAAACAGGTGGCGCGAAACAGGGGGCGCAAAACAGGGAAGGTCGTGAAACAGGGAGCATGAAACAGGGAGCGTGAAAGATGGGGCGTGAAACAGGGAGCGTGAAACCGGGGGCGTGTAACAGGGGCCGTGAAATAGTGGGCGTGAAACAGAGGGCGTGACACAGAGGGCGTGAAACAGGGGGCCAGAAACAGAGGGCCAGAAACTGGGGGCCAGAAACTGGAGGCCAGAAACAGGGGTCCAGAAACAGGGGGCCAGAAACAGGGCTCCAGAAACAGGGGGCCAGAAACAGCAGGCATGAAAGAGGGGGCGCGAAGCAGGGGGTCAGAAACAGGGGGCCAGAAACAGGGGGCGTGAAACAGGGGGCATGAATCAGGGTGCGTGAAACAGGGTGCGTGAAACAGGGGGCGTGAAACAGGGGGCGTGAAACAGGGGGCGTGAAACAGGGGGCGTGAAACAGGGGGCGTGAAACAGGGAGCGTGAAACAGGGAGATGAAACAGGGAGCGTGAAAGATGGGGGTGAAACAGGGAGCGTGAAACTGGGGGCGTGTAACAGGGGCCGTGAAATAGTGGGCGTGAAACAGAGGGCGTGACACAGAGGGCGTGAAACAGGGGGCCAGAAACAGGTGGCGCGAAACAGGGGGCCAAAACAGGGGTCGTGAAACAGGGGTCGTGAAACAGGGGGCGTGAAACAGGGAGCGTGAAAGATGGGGTGTGAAACAGGGAGCGTGAAACTGGGGGGTGTAACAGGGGCCGTGAAATAGTGGGCGTGAAACAGAGGCGTGACACAGAGGGCGTGAAACAGGGGGCCAGAAACAGGGGGCCAGAAACAGGGGCGTGAAACAGGGGGCTGAATCAGGGTGCGTGAAACAGGGTGCGTGAAACAGGGGGCGTGAAACAGGGGGCATGAAACAGGGGCCGTCATACAGGGGCGTGAAACAGGGGCGTGAAACAGGGGGCCAAAAACAGGGGGCCAGAAACAGTGGGTCAGAAACAGGGGCGTGAAACAGACGGTGTGAAACTAGGGGCGTGAAATGGGCGGCTAGATACAGGGGGCCAGAAACAGGTGGCGCGAAACAGGGGGCGCAAAACAGGGTCGTGAAACAGGGGTCGTGAAACAGGGGTCGTGAAACAGGGAGCGTGAAAGATGGGGTGTGAAACAGGGAGCGTGAAACTGGGGGCGTGTAACAGGGGCCGTGAAATAGTGGGCGTGAAACAGAGGGCGTGACACAGAGGGCGTGAAACAGGGGGCCAGAAACAGGGGGCCAGAAACAGGGGGCGTGAAACAGGGGGCGTGAATCAGGGGGCGTGAAACAGGGTGCGTGAAACAGGGGGCGTGAAACAGGGGGCGTGAAACAGGGGGCGTGAAACAGGGGCCGTCATACGGGGCGTGAAACAGGGGGCCAAAAACAGGGGGCCAGAAACAGTGGGTCAGAAACAGGGGGCGTGAAACAGACGGTGTGAAACTAGGGGCGTGAAATGGGCGGCTAGATACAGGGGGCCAGAAACAGTGGGCCAGAAACAGGGGGCGTGAAACAAGGGGGTCAGAAACAGGGGGCGTGAAACAGAGAGCTTGAAACAGGGGGCCAGAAACAGGGGGCCAGAAACAGGGGCCAGAAACAGGGGGTCAGAAACAGGAGGCGTGAAACTGGGGGCGTGAAACAGGGGGTCAGAAACAGGGGGCCAGAAACAGGGGGCCAGAAACAGGGGGCACGAAACAGGTGGCGCAAAACAGGGGGCGCAAAACAGGGGTCGTGAAACAGGGGTCGTGAAACAGGGAGCCTGAAACAGGGAGCGTGAAAGATGGGGCGTGAAACAGGGAACGTGAAACCAGGGGCGTGTAACAGGGGCCGTGAAATAGTGGGCGTGAAACAGAGGGCGTGACACAGAGGGCGTGAAACAGGGGGCCAGAAACAGAGGGCCAGAAACTGGGGGCCAGAAACTGGAGGCCAGAAACAGGGGGCCAGAAACAGGGGGCCAGAAACCGGGGACCAGAAACTGTGGGCCAGAAACTGGGGGCCAGAAATAGGAGGCCAGAAACAGGGGGCCACAAACAGGGGGCCAGAAACAGGGGCCCAGAAACAGCGGGCGTGAAACAGGGGGCCAGAAAAAGGGGCCAGAAACAGGGGGCCAGAAACCGGGGACCAGAAACTGGGGGCCAGAAACTGGGGGCCAGAAATAGGAAGTCAGAAACAGGGGGCCAGAAACAGGGGGCCAGAAACAGGTGACCAGAAACAGCGGGCGTGAAACAGGGAGCGTGAAACAGAGGGCATGAAACAGAGGGCGTGAAACAGGTGGCCAGAATCAGGGGCCGTGAAACAAGGGGGTCAGAAACAGGGGGCGTGAAACAGAGGGTGTGAAACAGAGGGCGTGAAACAGAGAGCGTGAAACAGGGGGCCAGAAACAGGGGGCCAGAAACAGGGGGTCAGACACAGGGGGCGTGAAACAGGGGCGTGAAACTGGAGCCAGAAATGGGGGGCCAGAAACAGGTGACGCGAAACAGGTGGCGCGAAACAGGGGCGCAAAACAGGGGTCGTGAAACGGAGCATGAAACAGGGAGCGTGAAAGATGGGGCGTGAAACAGGGAGCGTGAAACAGGGAGCATGAAACCGGGGGACAGAAAGTGGAGGCCAGAAACAGGGGGCCAGAAAGTGGAGGAGAGAAACAGGGGGCATGAAACAGGGGGCATGAAACAGGGGGCATGAAACAGGGGGCATGAAACAGGGGCATGAAACTGGAGCCAGAAACGGGGGGCCAGAAATGGGGGCCAGAAACAGGGGGCGCGAAACAGGTGGCGCGAAACAGGGGGCGCAAAACAGGGAGCATGAAACAGGGAGCATGAAACAGGGAGCATGAAAGATGGGGTGTGAAACAGGGAGCGTGAAACCGGGGCGTGTAACAGGGGCCGTGAAATAGTGGACGTGAAACAGAGGGCATAAAACAGGGGGCTAGAAACAGAGGGCCAGAAACTGGTGGCCAGAAAGTGGAGGCCAGAAACAGGGCTCCATAACAGGGGGCCAGAAACAGCGGACATGAAACAGAGGGTGTGAAACAGTGGGCGTGAACAGGGGGCGTGAAACAGGGAGCGTGAAAAAGAGGGCCAGAAGCAAGGGGCGAGAAACAGGGGGCGTGAAACAGGGGGCATGAAACAGGGGCCGTCATACAGGGGCGTGAAACAGGGGGCCAAAAACAGGGGGCCAGAAATAGTGGGTCAGAAACAGGGGGCGTGAAACAGACGGCGTGAAACTAGGGGCGTGCAACGGGGGGCTAGAAACAGGGGGCCAGAAACAGTGGGCCAGAAACAGGGGACGTGAAACAGCGGGCCAGAAACAAGGGGCCAGAAACAGGGGGCCAGAAACTGGGGGACAGAAACAAGGGGCCAGAAACAGAGGCCCAGAAACTGGGGGACAGAAACAGGGGTCCATAAACAGGGGGCCAGAAACAGGGGGCCAGAAACAGGGGGCCAGAAACAGAGTCCGTGAAACAGGGGGCCAGAAAAAGGAGGCCAGATACATGGGGCATGAAACAGAGGGCCAGAAACAGGGGGCATGAAACAGGGAGCACGAAACAGAGGGCGCGAAAGAGGGGGCCAGAAACAGGGGTTCAGAAACAGGGGGCCTGAAACAGGGGGCCTGAAACGGGGGGCGTGAAACAGGAGGCGTGAAACAGGGGGCGTGATACAGGTGGGTTGAAAGAGGTGGGGGGAACGAGGCGGGGTGAAACAGCGGGCCAGAAGCTGGGGGCCAGAACAAGGGAGCCAGAAACAGGGTGTTTGAAACAGGGGGCCAGAATCAGGGGGCGTGAAACAGGGGGCCAGAAACGGGGCGTGAAACAGGGGGCGTGAAACAGCGGGCGTGAAACAGCGGGCCAGAAAGAGGGTGCCAGAAACAGGGGGCCAGAAACAGGGGGTCAGAAACAGGGGGTCAGAAACAGGCAGCGCGAAACAGGGGGCGCGAAACAGGGGGCGCCAGACAGGGGGCGCCACACAGGGGGCGCCAGACAGGGGGCACCAAACAGGGGGCACCAAACAGGGGGCGTGAAACAGGGGGCGTGAAACAGGGGGCCAGAAACATGGGGCCACAAACAGGGGGCCAGAAACAGTGGGCCAGAAACAGTGGGCGTGAAGCAGGGGACGTGAAAGAGGGGGCGTCAAACTGGGGGCGTCAAATAGGGGGCGTGAAACAGGGGGCCAGAAACAGGGGGCCAGAAACAGGGGGCCAGAAACATGGGGCGTGAATCAGGGTGCGTGAAACAGGGGGCGTGAAACAGGGTGCGTGAAACAGGGGCCACCATACAGGGGCGTGAAACAAATGGGCCAAAAACAGGGGACCAGAAACAGTGGGTCAGAAACAGGGGCCGTGAAACAGACGGCGTGAAACTAGGGGCGTGAAACGGGGGGCTAGAAAACAGTGGGCCAGAAACAGGGGCCAGAAACAGGGGGCCAGAAACAAGGGGCCAGAAACAGGGGGCCAGAAACAGGGGTCCAGAAACAGGGGGCCAGAAACAGGGGTCCAGAAGCAGGGGGCCAGAAACAGGGGGCGAGAAGCAGGGGGCGTGAAACAGGGGGTGTGAAAGAGGGGGTGTGAAACAGGGGGCCAGAAACAGGGGGCCAGTAACAGGCGGCCAGAAGCAGGGGGCCAGAAACAGGGGGCCAGAAACACAGTCCATGAAACAGGAGGCCCGAAACAGAGTCCGTGAAACGGGGCCAGATACATGGGGCATGAAACAGAGGGCCTGAAACAGGGGGCGTGAAATGGGGGGCGTGAAACAGGGGGAGTGATACAGGCGGGGTGAAAGAGGCGGGGGGAACGAGGCAGGGTGAAACAGGGGGCCAGAACCAGGGAGCCAGAACCAGGGAGCCAAAAACAGGGTGTTTGAAACAGGGGGCCAGAATCAGAGGGCGTGAAACAGGGGGCGTGAAACAGGGGGCATGAAAAAGGGACCGTCATACAGGGGGCATGAAACAGGGGGCCAGAAACAGTTTGCCAGGAAAAGGGGGCGTGAAAATGAGGGCGTGAAACTGGGGGAGTGAAATGGGGGGCTAGAAACAGAGGGACAGAAACAGTGGGCCAGAAACAAGGGGCCAGAAACTGGGGGCCAGAAACAGGGAGCCAGAAACAGGGAGCCAGACACAGTGGGCCAGAAACAGGAGGCCAGGAATAGGGGACGTGAAACAGGGGCCGTGAAATAGTGGGCGTGAAACAGAGGTTGTGAAACAGAGGGCGTGAAACAGAGCGCGTGAAACAGAGGGCCAGAAACAGAGGGCCAGAAACAGAGGGCCAGAAACAGGGGGCCAGAAACACGGGGCGCGAAACAGGGGGCCAGAAACAGGGGGCCAGAAACAGGGGGCGCCAAACAGGGGGCGCGAAACAGGGGGCCAGAAACAGGGGACCAGAAAGAGGGGGCCAGAAACAGGGGGCCAGAAAGAGGGGGCGTGAAACAGGGGGCGTTAAACAGGGAGCGTGAAACAGGGAGCGTGAAACAGGGAGCGTGAAACAGGGAGCATGAAACTGGGGGTGTGAAACAGGGAGTTTGAAACAGGGGGCGTGAAACAGGGGGTGTGAAACAGGGGGCCAGAAACAGGGGGCCAGAAACAAGGGGCCAGAAACAGGAGTCCAGAAACTGGGGGCCAGAAACAGGAGGCCAGAAACCGGGGGCCAGAAACAAGAGGCCAGAAACCGGGGTCCAGAAACCGGGAGCCAGAAACCGGGAGCCAGAAACCGGGAGCCAGAACCAGCAGGCGTAAAACTGGGGGCATGAATCAGGAGGCGTGAAACAGGGGGCGTCAAACAGGGGGCATCAAACAGGCGCAGTGAAACAGGGGGTGTGAAAGAGGGGGTGTGAAACAGGGGGCAGAAACAGGGGGTCAGATACAGGGGGCCAGGAATAGGGAGTCCGAAACAGGGGGCCAGAAACAAGGGGCCAGAAACAGGGGGCGTGAAACAGGGGCCGTCATACAGGGGGCGTGAAACAGGGGGCCAGAAAAAGTGGGCCAGAAAAAGGGGGCGTGAAACTGGTGGAGTGAAATGGGGGGCTAGAAACAGGGGGCCAGAAACAGTGGGCCAGAAACAAGGGACGTGAAACAGGGGGCGAGAAACAGTGGGCCAGAAACAAGGGACGTGAAACAGGGGGCCAGAAACAGGGGGCCAGAAACAAGGGGCCAGAAACAGGGGGCCAGAAACTGGGGGCCAAGTACAGGAGTCCAGGAATAGGGGACGTGAAACAGGGGGCGTGAAACAGGGGCTGTGAAATAGTGGGCATGAAACAGAGGTCGTGAAACGGTGGGTGTGAAACAGTGGACATGAAACAGAGGGCGTGAAACAGGGGACCAGAAACAGGGGGCCAGAAGCAGGTGGCCAGAAACAGCGGGCGTGAAACAGGGGGCTAGAAACAGGGGGCCAGAAACAGGGGGTCAAAAACAGGGGGTCAGAAACAGGGGGTGTGAAACAGGGGTCATGAAATAGGGGGCATGAAACAGGGGCTGTCATACAGGGGTGTGAAACAGGGGGCCAAAAACAGGGGGCCAGAAACAGTGGGTCAGAAACAGGGGGCGTGAAACAGACGGCGTGAAACTAGGGGCGGGAAATGGGGGGCTAGATACATTGGGCCAGAAACAGTAGGCCAGAAACAGGGGGCGTGAAACAAGGGGGTCAGAAACAGAGGGCGTGAAACAGAGAGCGTGAAACAGGGGCGTGAAACAGAGAGCGTGAAACAGGGGGCCAGAAACAGGGGGCCAGAAACAGGGGGCCAGAAACAGGTGGCGCGAAACAGGGGGCGCAAAACAGGGGTCGTGAAACAGGGGTCGTGAAACAGGGAGCATGAAACAGGGCCACAACAGTGCCAAACATGGGGCATGAAACAGGGGGCCAGAAACAAGGGGCCAGAAACAGGGGGCCAGAAACAGCGGACATCAAACAGGGGGCGTGAAACAGGGTGCGTGAAACAGAGGGCCAGAAACAAGGGGCAAGAAACAGGGGGCGTGAAACAGGGGGCATGAAACAGGGGCATGAAAAAGGGTGCGTGAAACAGGGGGCGTGAAACAGGGGGCGTGAAACAGGGAGCATGAAACAGGGAGCGTGAAAGATGGGGTGTGAAACAGGGAGCGTGAAACTGGGGGCGTGTAACAGGGGCTGTGAAATACTGGGCGTGAAACAGAGGGCGTGACACAGAGGGCGTGAAACAGGGGGCCAGAAACAGGGGGCCAGAAACAGGGGGCCAGAAGCAGGTGGCCAGAAACAGCGGGCGTGAAACAGGGGGCTAGAAACAGGGGGCCAGAAACAGGGGGTCAAAAACAGGGGGTCAGAAACAGGGGGTGTGAAACAGGGGTCATGAAATAGGGGGCATGAAACAGGGGCTGTCATACAGGGGTGTGAAACAGGGGGCCAAAAACAGGGGGCCAGAAACAGTGGGTCAGAAACAGGGGGCGTGAAACAGACGGCGTGAAACTAGGGGCGGGAAATGGGGGGCTAGATACATTGGGCCAGAAACAGTAGGCCAGAAACAGGGGGCGTGAAACAAGGGGGGCAGAAACAGAGGGCG
>JAGIQG010000498.1:0-26895 GCA_024679065.1 Sphyrna mokarran
AATCCTGATAAATGCAAGGTGATGCATTTCGGGAGAAAGAATGTGTGGGGGGGGAGGTATATGATAAAGGGTAGACCTATTAAGAGTATAGAAACGCAGAGGGACCTGGGGGTGCAGGTGAACAAGTCTCTGAAGGTGGCAGAGTAAGTGGAGAAGGTTGTGAAGAAAGCATATAGTATGTTAGCCTTTATAGGAAGGGGTATAGAGTACAAGAGCTGGCCTTTAATGTTGCAGTTGTATAAAACGTTGGTTAGACCTCATTTGGACTACTGCGTCCAGTTCTGGTCGCCTTACTACCGGAAGGACGTGGAGACTCTGGAGAGAGTGCAGAGGAGGTTTACCAGGATGCTGCGTGGTATGGAAGGTCTGAGTTACGAGGAGAGGTTAGGCAAATTGGGACTGTTTTCCTTAGAAAATCGTAGACTTAGAGGAGATCTAATAGAGGTGTACAAGATTATGAGGGGTATAGATAGAGTAAACAGGGTTAAGCCTTTTCCTAGGATGGACTCAAATAGCATGAGGGGTCACGGGCTTAGGGTGAGAGGGGTAAGGTATAATTTGGATGCTAGAGAAAGTTTTTTCACATAGCGGGTGATGGGGGTATGGAATGCGCTGTCAAGTAAAGTGGTGGAGGCAGGCACTCTGGAGTTATTTAAGAAATACTTAGATGGGCAAATGAACAGAATGGGAATGGAGGGGTATAGAAAAATTATTTAAAATAGGCATCATGAGCCTTGGGAGTCCCTGGGAAGTGTGTAAATAGATAATGATATTGATGTACTTGTTTTTATCCTACAGGTACTTTGGTCCACCTTGTTGTCTAACAAGGGGCATACACGCGATGGGTTGTGTGAGGGCTGCTCTTGGATTTTTTTTTTCGAGAGTATCCTAGTGCTTCATGTCGTTAGTGTACGCTTGACCTGGACCATTTGATGTGCAACACGACAGCTCAGTGACTATTGCTGTGCTGTGCAGATACATGGATTTGGGCCTGTGTCTGTGGGAATTTGCGCATTCTCCCCGTGCTTGCGTGGGTTTTTCTCCGGGTGCTCCGGTTTCCTCCCACATCCCAAAGATGTGCTCTTAGGCTAATTGGCAAAACAAATTCTCCCTAAATTGTCTCAAATTTGGTTTTTAATCCATAGATCTATAAACATGGACAGGGATCGCGGGTAGAGGTGGGAATATCGGGGTGGCGGCGTGGGCTCGTTGGGCCGAAGGGCCTGTTTCCCGTGCTGTTTTGTTCTTTGTTCTTTGTAAGATACTATATTCAGGTAATATTCAGTAGTGGATTCACTGGCGGGAGGGTACAGTTTCGAGTCATGTTGTTGACGCTGGATTCATAACGCGGAGAAGCAGGCTGAAGCTTTGAGAACCAGGGTTCGAATTCCAACACAGCAAGTTAACTGAATTCAAGGCAAAGTAGAATGACTGTGAGTGAGAATAGAAAATTTCAATTATGCAACATTTCCTCATTAGATCGAATATATTTTGACCACGTTTCTGCCAATTTTGAAGCGTCCGACCGATGTGTAAATATTGCTGCAGTGTTTTTTTTAATGTGGGCCAGTGGCGCAATGGATAACACGTCTGACTACGGATCAGAAGATTCCAGGTTCGACTCCTGGTTGGCTCGTTGTGTAATTTTCACATTCGTTCATAAACTCCATATTATTGCTGATGAAAAGTATATTTTCAATAATTTTCAACCAATTCAAAGAAATGTTGACCAAATGCAGGCAGCTTCTATGAAGATATTTATCTTAGCTACTTATTTTTCAAAAACAATGTTGACTAAAAAGATTGAAATACTTTAAGTCCTTTTGAAAAAAAAAAGATTTTTTAAAATGACAAATTCTCATTAAAGTGTTTGGGAAAAATACTTCAGCAAGTTTAAGTTACCTTCTAAAAAGTTGGAAATTTCTCGAAAAGAAATGGAAACTACATTTTTTTCAGAATGGTGAAGACTGTTTCTAAAAAAAAGTTGACAAAATCTGTTGAAGAGTTTCTTTTAAATATGTTTAATTTTAAGAAGCAAAATACACAGAATTGTTTTTTTAAAGTTTCAGTTAAAACAAATGGAGGAATTTTTTGGAGTAAATTTTATTTAAAAAGTTCAACTTAGCCAGAAGTTTCTGGTCTGCGATGCTGGGATTCTTGTCCATTGGAGCGAAGGAAATTGAAGAGTGATTTAATCGAGATGGACGAGATTAGGGCACGTTTAGAAGAGGGGCGGCAATTTATGAGATTTGGGGCAAGGCGGGGGCATCACACATGCACACACACTTACTCTCTCTCTCTCTTTCTCTCTCTCTCTCTCTCACACACACACACACACTTGCTCAATAACTGCCAGGCTCCAGTCGAATTGTTATTGTGTGACACCAACCGCTTCTTTTCTTTTGCCACAGAGAAGTTAAAGAGCAGCGAATGCACGAAAAACACTGACGTTGCACGCATCAGGCACCAGAGGGTTGTCATACTGTGCATTCTCATACCAATTGAACTGGCTGACAAATTATGCTCTCCTTTGGTGCTTTGTAATAAATTTAAACGAAACGCTCTTCAGCAAATCAACCATCTGCATATGAAAACGAGGTCCCGCCGAGATTTGAACTCGGATCAATGGATTCAAAGTCCAGAATGCTCACCATTACACCACAGAACCCAGTACGCAGTAATATCCTGAAAATCGTGATTCAATATTTCTGCTACCATAAATAAGAAGAGAGAAATGTGAGTCCCGTTAAACAATCCCGTCAATGACCAACACCAATTCACACTTACATTGCCCTTGCTGGTTTCTCTTGTAAAAACTGAGTAAGTTGCTTTCAACTGCATTAAATTTCACTGTAGCTGCCCACATTCAAAAAGATCGAACTGATCGGGACCTTACTGTGGTAAATCTACTGACCAACATCAGCTTATCACAGCTCTGCTTTCATCACACTGTCCCTTACATTTATTTTCTCCTGGAATTTGTACATTTTGATCTCCTAATACGCAGCCAGCAGCTCCCTTCTTAGCCATGATCATCACCATTTATTTTTTATTATTGATGTGAAATATTTGTCGCCACTCCTTTATTCACTGTTCTGACCAATGAAACAAGTGTACCGAATGTCTTCTTCACCACTGTAGCCACCTGTGACTTCACTTTCAAGGAGCTATGAACCTGTACTCTCCCAGATTTCTTGGTTCTTTAACTGTCCCCAATACCTCAGCATTAACTAATTGCTGTCCTGGTTCAGTCTATCAAATGCATCACCTCGCATTTATCCAAATTAAACTCCATCTGCCATTCATTAACCCACTGGTCCAATTGATCAAGATCCCTTTACAATCCGAGATAACTTTTTTTTCCCCACTATCCACGATGCCATCAATCTTGGTGTCATTTGCAAACTTAATAACCATACCTCCTAAATTCTCAACCAAATCACTAATATAAATGACAAATCACAATGGATCCACCCATGGTATTAGAAGTCACAAGTTATTTTCTCCAAGATTTTGGGTTCAGACTTTCCCCACTTTTTCGCTGATGCGATGCTGACAGCTCTACATTTCCAGGTTTAAAATGTTCTTCCAGGTTAGGTTTTGGTGTGGGTGGGGGATGGGGGTGGGGGGTGTGGGGGTGGGGGTGTGGGCGGTGGGTGCGAGGGGTGGGGGGGGGGGGTTAATGGGGGGGGGTGGGGGGGAGGTGTTTGGGGTTAGGTGGACTTTTGCATAATGTGTTCCTTTTTTAGTCACAATCCTATTTCCCACCAGCATTGAAAGATACTGGTCAATCCTTCCGATTTTTTATCCCAAAATTTCTTCAGTCAGGAACGTTCACACAAATCCTGACTTTTTTTGATATACATTTACTAAAAATATTTTGGATAGAAAATATTAACCTGTTTGTTCAGTGACTGTAATTAATGTCGGAATTAATTCAACAGTAGTAATCGTGTCTCTGGAGCATTCCCATCCATGCTTCATAAAGGAGTTATGCACGATGTCATTAGGAGCGTCACAGTGATAAGCAGCTCCACAGAGGGGGAGTCGAGGTATCAAAATTGGGAGAAAGAAATTGCAAGCTTTCGGCAATGGATCTGAATCCACGAAAAGTAGATCTGGATGTTCCCACAATGGTTCAGCATCTGAGGGGCACAGATCTGAATGTTACAACAATTGAGAGGAGTTTATCCACGATACTTTCCATTCTTTCTCAAGATTGGCTGTATACAACTGAGCGTGTTGAATATATACTGAAACTGATTCGATACTTTTACTATCCGATCCTGGCTATTGTTGGTGTTCCTGGTAAGTATCTCCACTGATCATTAATGGTGTAGACTGTGTTTAACTCTGCCACTCTTGCCGTCTGCTCTACCCTGTTTGCGACTGTTGCTTATAGACTGCGTCCTTATTGAGTTATCACATGTACAAAGCGCTGATCACTGTGTTAATGATGCCTGTGTTGTGCAGTTGAGTTTGTAAAGATGTAAAAGATGTTTCGAAAGATGAAAAGGAATTGTGAAAACCGATAGGAAGGGGAAAAGTATGCGATCTCTTTAAAATTTTGTTTTTGTTTGACACTAAGATGTTTAAATTGCAGAGTACACAGAAACTTTAAGTTGCAACATTTATTCCAGGGGCTAAAAACATAGGGGTTGTCTTGGTAACGGGCATGGCAGGTTTTGCATTGTGGTCAGCACAGTACGAAGTCTCACAACACCAGCTTACATTCCAACAGATTTATTTGGCACCTTTGGCTTTTGGAATGTTGTTCTTTCTTCAGGCGAGTGAGGAGTTGTGTTCAAAAATAGGACATATAAAGACACAAACTCAATTAACAAAATAATGGTTCGAATGTGAGTCTTTACAGGTAAGCAAGTCTGAAAGATACAGACAATGTGAGTGGAGAGAGGGTTAAGCACACGTTAAAGAGGTGTGTATTGCCTCCAGCCAGGGCAGTGAGTCAAATTTTTGCAAGTCCAGGCAAGTCGTGGGAATTACAGATAATGTAACTTAAACCCAAGATCAGGGTTGAGGCTGTCTTCATGTGTGCGGAACTTGACAATCAGTCTCTTTTCAATGATTCTGCACTGCCGTGTGTCATGAAGGCCTCCTTAGAGAATGGTCACCTGAAGATCTGAGGCTGAATGCCGGTGACTGCTGAAGTATTCCCCAACTGGAAGAGAACGCTCCTGGTGATCGACAAACCTGGGTTTGCAAACTCTCACTAACTGTCCTGACTGGAGACAATACAATACTCTTTAACCTGCACTTGGTGCTCTCTCCAGTCACATTGTCTGTGTCTTTAAGACTTGATTACCTATAAAGACTCACATTTCAACTATTATTTTGTAAATTGAGTTTGTGTCTTTATATGCCTTGTTTGTGAAGAGAGCTTCCACTCACTTGATGAAGGAGCAGTGCTCAAAAAGCTTGTGCTGCCAAATAAACCTGTTGGACTTTAACCTGATGTTGTGAGATTTCTTACTGTGATTACCCTACTCCAATGCCGGCATCTCCACATCATGGTTTTGCATTGTGCCAGCCCACGAATTTAAATAAAACACACAGCTAAAAGCGACCTATTTGAAGTTATTGTTGCCAACCTCAAGCTAAACTGAGTCCAGGGTTGTTGATGGGTGATAGCATCGGTGGACTGTTGCGGAGATAGGTGAACTGTAGTGGTTCTTGGCAATCTGGGAGGCTGGAACTGATTCGTGTCATAACTAATCTTTTGCTGCATCACAAAATATTGGACAAATGTGTCAGTGAACAATATTCATTAAGGCAGGCTCCTTGGTTTGTCTTTGGTAGCGGCCTTGGTTTGAGTTTTTCTTACTTGGTGCATCGGTCAGCAACTTTCCTACTGAGAGAAGACTCACTGAGCTTCACTGATCCAGTAAGTCATAGTGGACCAGCTGCAAATACAATGGGCACAATGGATTTTGTTATACACTGAACCCTGAAGCTTTGAAAGCAAAACCTGGTAGTTGTGTTCTGTGTCATTCGAGTGTGAGATTACTGTTTCTTCCTGTGTTGTGCGAATGGCGGCCATAATTCTGTGGTCTCCTCTCCAGGGTACAGGCTTTTGTAAGTATAATAGAGATTCTGAGCTGTCGAGGCATTAGGATTTCTCTCTCTCTCTCTGCCAACTGCTGTTAGTTTCCAGAGGAAAGGGAGAAATCAGCACTGTTTGGTATGAGTTCTGCTGCAGGGATTGTCAATAAGCTGTCTGAAAAGTGACAGATTGCTACCTACAGGACTCCACTCTGATTTTTTTTTTTGTCAGGGTTACCGCCAAAATCTTCTCACTCTCCAAATCCCCTACAAAGTAGAGAGACTATTTACCTGCAGCTGAGTGAGGGTCAATGTTGAGGACCCCTGGAAAACTCTTTCCAAAGTACCATGGAGCAGCACGGTGGTACAGTGGTTAGCGCTACTGACTCACAGCATCAGGGACCTGGCTTCAATCCTAGGCTTGGGTCACTGTCTGTGGCGAGTTTGGACATTCTTCCCGTGTTTGGCTGGGTTTCCTCCAAATGTTACACTTTCCTTTCACGATCCAAAAGACGCACAGGATGATTAAAAACAAGGGGCCTGTTCTGGGAATCTTGCTGTTTGTAATTTTCATAAATGACCTGGACAAGGAATTGGAGGGATGGATGAGTAAGTTTGCCGATGACACGAAGGTTAATGGTGTTGTGGATAGTCTGTAGGGATGTCAGAGGTTGCAGCGTGACATAGACAGAATGCATGATTGGGCAGAGAACTGGCAGGTGGACTTCAACCCGAACAAATGTGTAGAGGTCCATTTTGGCAGATCCAATGGGAGGAAGGAATATAATATCAAGGGTAAGCCTCTTAGCAATGTCGAGGATCAGAAAGACCTTGGGGTCCGGGTCCATAGGACTCTTAAATCAGCATCGCAGTTTGAGGATGTGGTCAAGAAGGCATATGGTGTACTGGCCTTCATCAATCAACGGATTGAGTTTAGAAGTCAGGAGATAATGCTGCAGCTTTACAAGACTCTCGTCACAGCCCACTTGGAGTGCCGTGAGCAGTTCTGGTCGCCTCATTACAAGAAAGATGTGGAAACTATTGAAAAGGTGCAGAGAAGATTTACAAGGATGTTGCCAGGGTTGGGTGGCATGCCTAATGAGGATAGGTTGAGGGGGCTTGGTCTTTTCTGCCTGGAGAGATGAAGGATGAGAGGTGACCTGATAGAGTTTTATAAAATGTTGAGGGGTATAGTTAGGGAGGAGCCACAGAGGCTATTCCCCAGGGCTGAAATAGTCGCTGTGAGAAGATTCAGGTTTAAGTTGCTGGGGAATAGGTACACTGGAGATGTCAGGGGTAGGTTTTTCACTCAGAGGGCGGTGGGTATGTGGAATCGGCTGCCATCAGTGGTGGTGTAGGCGACCTCTTTGGGGTCTTTCAAGAGACATTTGGATGTGTACATGGGATTTAATGGAATTGAGGTTTATGGGTAGGCCGAGTAGGTAGGGATATGATCAGTGCAACTGTGAGCCGAAGGATCTGTTTGTGCTGTAGTGTCCTATGTTCTATGTTCTATAAACAGAGATTTAAGTGATTCAGTTTGTGTACTTATTTTTTTGTTCCATCTGCAGTTGAAATGATGAAATATTCCCCTGAGTCATATCTAATGTTATTCTTCATTTCCTTCCTGACAGTGAATGCAATCACAATTGTGACACTGACGAGCAGAAACTGTGGTCTGTCCAAATGTGTCACTCGTTACCTGGTGGCCATGTCAGCGGGGGATCTGCTGGTCAATATCTTCGACCTGATATTGAGATACATTCCCATCGTTTATTGGAGAAAGTTTTATTTCCTGCAATCAGTCCCTGTTTGTAACATCCACGCCGTCCTGGTTTACGCAGCCACTGACTGTTCTGTCTGGTTCACTGTCACTTTCACCTTTGATCGATTTGTGGCCATTTGCTGCCCCAAGCTGAAAAGTAAATATTGCACTGAGAAATCAGCGGCTGTGGTTCTGGGAACAGTGACGGTGCTGAGCCTTTTAAAGAACATTTTCTGGTATTTTATGTTATTAAATCGGTATCAGCTGGCAAACAATCCCTGGTTTTGTCGTTTCACACGGGATGTTGCGTATTCTCCAGTCTGGACAACAATCGAGTTCCTCCACAACATTCTAACCCCGTGTGTCCCATTTGTCCTGATTCTGCTGCTCAATGCTCTCACCGTCAGACAAAGCACCGATGATATAAAATGCTGATGCGGGTTAAAATCTGGCTGTTAATGGGGGAAAATTTACTCTTTCTACTGACACAAATATCTCGCAGATCTGAGTCCAAATCTCCAGCTCAATGACAAGAAAACACTTTCATTGAATTAAGCAGTAATTCTCCAGTGAAGAGGAGGCAGTTTTCACTCAGAAGCAGTAACTGGGAGATTAAGTGGAGTGGAGAACAATGACAGTGTGAATTGTCTCAAACCAGGATAGTTAGTAGGATTTTGCAAGGCGAGGCCAAATGGCAGGTGTTACAAGTTGTATTTCATGAACCCAAGATTCTGGTTGAAGGTGTTCTCATTTGTATGGAGTTTGGCTATCAGTTTCTGCTCAGCCATTCTGCGTTGTGGTGCATCTTGAAGGCCGCTTTGGAGAACGCTTACCTGAAGATGGGTGATTGAATGTCATTGGCTTCTCCCATGTTCCCCGACAGGAATGGAATAGACTTCTCGGGTGACTGTGGAGCGATGTCCATTCATCTGTTGTCGTGCCGTCAGCGTGGTGTGGGCGATATACCATGACACAGGGCATCCTTTCCTGCAGTGTATGAGGTAGATAACGGTGGCTCAGTTACATGTGTATATATTATCTACCTGGTGGATTCTGTTCGCACGTCTGATGATGGCATCCATTTCGATGATCCAACACACCTTGCAGAGATTGCCGTGGCAGGGTTGTGTGCTGTCATTGTCGCTGTTCTCTTGCAGGCTGGGTAGTTATCTGTGAACAAAGGACTGTTTGAAGTTGTTCTGTGTTTTGAAGGAAAGTAGCGAAGGTATGGAGATGGGCTTTTGCCAGATATTTGTCTTCATGAATTGCATGCTGAGTGTTCTAAAGAAGATGTGGTAGCTTCTCCACTCTGGGGAAGCACTGGAGAAGGAAGGGACTGTGCCCTTGTCCCCTATTTGTATTCTGAGGAGGTCGGTGATTTTTTTTCTTTTTGCTGCGACGCGTGGAAACTGTCGATCGATGAGTCAAACGCAATATTCCGTTTTTACAAGGGTGTTTGTCAAAAACGAGCACACACCTGTATTGAACCGAGACTTCAGCTGCAAGGGGACAAGGTGAAACATACTCTGGCAGCGGTGGGATTCGAACCCACGCCTCGAGAGAGACTGGAACCTAAATCCAGCGCCTTAGACCGCTCGGCCACGCTACCACAGGGAGCAATGTGACAATCACGTTATTTCATTGCATTGATAGTGAAACATATCAAAATCTGTAGAGCTGTGTTGGCCTATGAAGAAATCGTCACTGAATCTCGTCTGGATCCCAGAAAGGACAGTATGGCTTCCTGTTGAATTTGCTGAGAGCCTTTACTTGAGAAAGGACAGGATACAGGGCGAGACTGAAATTCGTGCGTTCTGCCGGGAAATAAATGATATTCATTTTCACGGATTGGAGGGGAGTAATAAATTTCCTGACTTGCAATCAAAACAGCAATAAAAATGGATTTGAAATACATGCTTTCTCACGAAGATTTGAACTCCATCCACTGAGCTGCTCAGCATTCATTCCTTTGGGTGACTGCAGGATTAATTCTTCACTCAATGTAACCAAACCCTTCCAAATATCCCAGATTGTTTTTCTTCCTGCTTCACTTCCAGATTCCTTCATTTATGTTCATCAGCGATAATTTATTAAACTCCAGCCAGAAGTTGAACGAAACTGACCCCAGTGTTGTCGGTGAATTGAGAATGGAAATGACTGATCCCAGTTACAAACCCTGACACCAGATGGGATCCTCGGCTCACAGCCGGAACTGGGAGCCACTTTCCGCGCTGTTTAATTCATGTTCCAACATCCCACCCAGTCCCCGAGGTTTTGATGCTGAATTGTAACACTGTGTAATATATGGGGAGGTCACGGTGGAAAGAAGCTGAACAAATACCTGTGCATAATTAAACATAAATGCTCACTGCCCAGAAAGGGAACTATTAGTTTGATGATATTATCGCTGTGATCTGGATTATTTCTACTGTAATCGGCACCACTCACATCTTTCTTTGATTACAGTCTATTAATCTAATTAATTTAAATTGATTACAGTCTATTATCCTCAGATTTTGATCAAGTGTTGAAACATTACAGCCCATTGTTCTCAGATGCTGATCCAAGTTTGGAAGATTGCGTTCTATTATTCTCAGATTCTGATCCATTTCTTGAACATTGCATTCGGTTGTTCTCACATTCTGATCCATTGTGCCAACACTGCAATCTATTGTCTATTGTTCTCTGATTCTGATTCAGTACTGGAACTTTGCAGTCTATTGTTCACGGATTCTGTTCCAGTATTGAAACATTGCAGTCTATTTTCTCCGATTCTGATTCAAAATTGGAATGTTACCGTTTATTGTTCTCAGATTCTGATCCATTATTGAAACATTACAATCATTACAACCTGTTGTCCTGAGATTCTGATCCATTATTGAAACATTACAATCATTACAACCTGTTGTACTGAGATTCTGATCCATTATTGGAACAATACAGTCTACCGTTCTCAGATTCTCATCTTGTAATGGAGCATTACAATCTACTGTTCTGAGATTCTGATCAACTATTGGATCATTCAATGCGGTGGCAACAGCAAGTGTGACAACAATATGGCTTTATGAGCTTCCATTGGTATACGAGAACAAAACCCACAAGAAACTGCCACACAAATCTAAATAGGACATTTTGAAGGAGAATCGTGTCTCTGGTGGAATGGGTCCGAAATGTAAATAAAGCAAAAATCGGATATACGATAAGTCGGTTTGAAAATCACACTTCACAGTTATCCGGGGAGTTCTGTGGTTTGTGTTCATCTCTTTTGTTTTGCTTTGATTTGATCTATTATTGTCACATGTGCTAACATACAATAAAAAGAATTGTTTCTTATGCGCTGTTGAGACAAAACATACTGTTCATCGAGAAGGAAACGAGAAAGTGAAGAATGTATTGTTACAGTCACAGCTAGAGTGTAGAGAAAGGTCGACTTGGTGCACGGCAGGTCAATTTAAAAGTCTGATGACAGCAGGGAAGAAGTTGTTCTTGAAAGGGCTGATGCAAGATCTCAGAGTTTTGTATCCTTTATTCCCGAAGGAGGAATGTGGAAGAGAGAGTGTCCGGGATGCACAGGTCCTTCATTATGTCAGCATTGATGATCTGTTTCAATTGTCACTCAGGAAAGGAAGGTACTTTGCGCTCAGCAAATGATTAAAAAATAATCTGATTTTCTCTCATATTGAAAGTAAATCTGTTCGAATCAGCTGAAGAGGTTCACAAGTTTACTTCAGTGCTAAAAATGTCACGTATGCAACAGTTCAACAACAAACTCAGAAAGAAAAGGCCAGTGAGAAGCTGCAAAGTGCTGATGATAAAAATGGTCATTCAAGGTAAAATCTGGTTAAAAAAAAACCAGGTTTAACCATTTATACTTGCGCTGAGTTATGAAACTTTTACCTCATGGTGCAATGCAAATCATTTGGAAATATTCCTTTCTAGTTTCAAACCGTCAGAAGCAAAAGTGATAACTTTAGTGGAGTGTCTGGTGTATGTTGTCATTACCTTAGCCATACCACTGGTGCCATTTTTCAGGAGAATCTTGTATGTGGTGAAAGAGGCCTGGTGTGAAACTTCAAATAACAAAAGGAGCTTGGGTAAAGCTAATTACAAAGCAAGCTGTAACTACTGGTCAGGAAATGAACTTATTGCTCAGATCAAAACCCCGAATGAATATCAGTCATTTCCTTTTTGAAGACAGAAATCGTAGTCCCGCCTCATATGTTGTCCTTTTAGAAATGGAGATCCTGAACAAATTCAGCAGGATTTTTTCTTGTCATTTCTGGCAGGAGATGGGGAAGAAGAGGTGATTAATCACCGTGTAACTGGTACCGGCACTTCATGGCAGCTCATTGTGTTCCTGAGTGGATGTGATTTGTGTTTGTTACACAGTTCATGATTATCTGATCCAGTGAAGGAGTGGCCTCAAGGCACCTATGGCCTTTCCTAGTTCCGCAGTTTTTAATAAATTTCAGGAAAATATCTCAGTAAATAACATGAGTGTGATACATTTTAACGTGGTGGCCAAACACTCTAAAATGCAGTGTTAAGATTCTGCAGCAGTGGTGTTCAAAACATATCGCTGCCAAAATGCATTTGAATTCTTGTGCTTCCAGCTGAAGTCCACCAACTCAGATTGAATACAGGAGCGTTTGCGGTGTTGTTTCTCGCAGAAATAAAGAGAAGTGACAGTGCAAGTGTGAACACTTGTTGGTGTGAAGGAGCTTCTGTGGAAGGGCTGAAGTTGCCACGGTAGAGAGCACACACGAAAACACAGGCGGAATGAGCAAAAGGATCACAAACATTGAGTCTGTATTCCCGGCCAAGGGGTTAAGTTGATGGATTGGAATTTTCTAACTGAAGTACAAATCCTCGTATGTATGCTTCCCATCATTCTTCATTGCGACTGTGTTTTTAGTGAAATTTATTTGAAATGAAACAATGAATATACAGATAATCAACTCTCTCTCTTCAGCTTCCCTGAGGGTCTGGTGATCAGGATTCAACACAGTGATTCCGGGTATGATTCCCAGTCACGGAGTGAATAAATTTTTGTTAAATTCTTCACTTAATGAAAACATGCCTCACACCTTCTGTGAAGGGAGAAACATGGTTAATCTTCAGTTGGATGAATTTGTAAGAGAGCTGGAAATGTCAGAGATGTAAAACTCTGAAGAAGAATCTCATGAAACGCATATCAAATAATGCCACTTTCAAGTTGCATCTTCCAGCTTCCTGCTCTCCACCTCAGATATATCCACATCCATCAAGTATCTCCTACCCGAAAACCCAGCATGGTCCACACAATTAATAATGATACATTTACTCCAGACTACAGTGGAACAACAAGTGGGATTTTGCTGAGTAGCAGCAGTGTAAATTTGCAGTAATTCTGCTTCTGCATTCTCGATGGATAAACATCTGAATTTCTTTCACTTCAGATCATTAATATTTTGTGATTCAATGTTCCACTTTTTATGGAACTAGTTGGACATGTACGTTGGCATTGGGTAATATTGTTCAACATGAATGCAAAGCATTTTCATTAAACATGTACTTTGCAAGAAAATATGTATCATCTTGTTTGTTCAGCGACTATGATTAATGTCAGTCAGCAGATCATTTAATTGTTTCTCTGGGGACATTTCTTACTTCATAAATAGGTAATATTTACAGTGTGTGTAGCAATGGGTTACGTGAACATCATCACCAGTTCAGACAGCGATTTTTGATCTCAAAGAAGTCCCGCTATGTTCTGGATTGTTGAACATCGTATTCTTTGGGTATTTTACGACATCCAAAGAATTTACTACCCGCTCCTCGCTGCAGTTGGTGTCACTGGTGAGTAATATTTCACTGCATTATCACCCGATCCATGAAATACAATTACTGATGGCATTCTGTGGAACATTCGTAGCCTGTATCTGCAATGCACTGAAAACATTGCAGGTAATATTTGATCTAAAGCAGACTCATTGATCACAAATACTTTAAAGCAGCCAGCATGTATGGCCCCAATAGTTTTAACTCTGTTTAATTAAATGCGGAGATAATCACAGAAAATGTATTCAACCCTCAGCTCCCCTTCATGGGAACAGGCGGACGGCTTTCTGAACTGAATTACAGGATGAATCAGGAAAATATATGGGAAGCGGCTTTTGGAAGCTGTTGCATGTGTTTAATGTTGCTGTTCTGTGAAAATTTGCGCAGGCAAATAGATCACAAATAAACTCTGAAACATGGAATAATGTCCAATACACTTCACCTTTTCCTGCTCTGCTTTTTTTATTATGGAGCAGATCACAAGATATAACTGGAACTGAAATAATATTTCAGTAAAATGATTATTTAATGATTATTGCTGAAAAAAGAGACAAATTACTTTTTTTTAAAGACTTAAAAATTAAAAGTGAACTTGAAAGAAATTACTAACTATGATGCGAGAACGCTTCAGCATGTATAAGAAGATAGAGTTGATTGGTTGGCAAGTGGATTCTGATAGGTGTAACAAATATTCCACAGAAATCTGACAGATGTGCTGCTCCTGTTCTCAATCTGAAATTTGAGTTAATTGTCTCTCTCTTCCTTACAGTGAACTTATTGACGATTCTTATCCTGTCTCGAGGAAGGTGTGGCCTTTCCAAATGTGTCACACGTTACCTTATCTGCATGTCAGCAGCCGATCTCCTGGTCGTTATCATCGATCTCATATTGCGGCAAATTCCTATCTGTTTTCGCTATCAATTTCAGTTCATGGCTCACATTAGAGTGTGTAATATCCACGCCGTCCTGCTTTACGCAGTCACTGACTGTTCTGTCTGGTTCACTGTCGCTTTCACCTTTGACCGATTCGTGGCCATTGCTGGTCAGAAACTGAAAATAAAATACTGCACCAAGAAAACTGCAACTGTAGTTCTCGGTACAGTGAGTGTGGTGTTCAGTATAAAGAACAGTTTTTGGTATTTTATGTACGGGAATACATATTATTTCTATAATAGTCCTTGGTTTTGTTTTGTACATTACACTGTTTCCGTATCACAAGCCTGGGCAATAGTTGAAATTCTGCATTATATTTTAACCCCGTTTATTCCTTTCGTGTTGATTCTGCTGCTCAATGTTATAACCGTTAAACACATTCTAGTTTCGAGCAAAGTCCGCAGGAGACTTCGGACCCAAAAAAGTGGGGAGAGTCAAAGTGACCCAGAGATAGAAAAAAGAAGGAAATCCATTATCTTACTGTTTGCAATATCGGGAAATTTTGTTTTGTTATGGTCAGTGTTCCTTGTCTATTCTATTTGTAGCCGATTGGAATACATCAGGTCCATCAGTGCAGCACTGCCAGAATTTGTGCAGGAACTGGGATTTATGATGCAACTCCTTAGTTGTTGTACGAACACATGCATTTATGCCGTGACCCAGACACAATTCAGAGAGGATCTGAAGAATGTGGTGAAACTTCCATTCACTGGAATTGTGCAATTCATTAAAAAGTGAATTGATAATCATTCATCAAACTTGTTTATCGTATGTTCTAAGTAAAAAAAAACTCACAGTGAGACGCACATCCTGAGTCACTCTTCTGTTCATAAACCAGACTAAGCAATGGACACGAATTATAAAATTGAAAAGCAAAGTTCAAAAATAATACTGTAGATTCCAATCAGTTAGATCCTTTGATTCATCATGGACTGGACACAAAGAGTTCCAGAGAATTCTTAGGTTAATTTGTGAGAGAAGATTTTATTTCAGTTCCAACCCATCCCCAGAAAGAGAACACCTAGCTTCGGCCACACGCATCTTCCATGATCCAACCTAACTCCTCCCCACACATCTACTATCCAACCCAACACACACCTCTTACCACCCACTCCAACTCCCCACCTATCTATCCCAACTCCTTACCATTCACCAAACACCAGAAATCACCACCCAACTTCGACCATCCAACCCAACCCCAGGCCTCCTACCATGTACTCTAACTCTCCACCCTTCACACCAACACCTCCCCTCACCACACAACGTCCAACCCAACTCACACGTTCCAACATCCAAACTCCCCACCCTCCACCATCCAGCTGGACCCCCTACCATTCACCGTCCACTAGAACTCACCACCAAATTCCTATCATCCAAATCAACCCCACACCTCCCACCATACAATCCAACTCCCATATTTCACCATCGACCACAACTCCCCACCCTTCACCATCAGGACAACTCCCCATTCTTCTCAATCCACTCCAGATCTGTACCATTCAAGATACAATTCAACTCCTTCCCAAATATTATCCAACCCAACCCACACTTCTTTCCATCCACCCCAATTCCCTGCCTTTCACCGTCTACTCCAACTCCTCACTCTTTCCATCCACCACAACTCATCCTCAAACTCCTACCATCAAACCCAAAGACACATCTCCCACCATCCATTCCAACTCCCCACATTTCATCATCTTCGCCAATTCCTCCTCAAACTCCGTTTTTGTTTCAGATTCCAGCATCCGCAGTATTTTGCTTTAACTTCCACCAGTTACATCCCGTTTGATTTTTTTCTCTATCACAGCTCTGTCAACTCTTACCCACGGTCCCCACCCTCACCGCCACCCCGCATCTCCCACACTTAAAGTGTAAATCTCGTCCTCTTTTCCTGTTTTCAGCTTTGATGACTGGTCATACAGATTTGAAATGTTGGCTCTATTCTCTCTCCAGAGACGCTCTCATGCCTGTTGATATTTTCCAGCATTTTAAGTTGTTATTTTAAGTTTCAGCATCTGCAGTAATTTGTTGTTGGCTGAAGGGGTGGTGGTTTTAGGACAGATGTCAGAGGTAGGTTCTTGACCCAGAGGGTGGTAAGGGTATGGAATGCCTTGCCTTCGTCAGTTGTAGATGCGCCAAGTTTGGTGGCGTTTAAGAGGTTAGTAGATAAGTTTATGGATGAATGGTTTAGGTTAGAGGGTCACTGCTTGTTCCTAATTGGTCGGCGTAACATCGAAGGCCGGAGGGCCTGTTTTGCGCTGTAATGTTCTATGTTCTATGTTCTATGAAGCAGTCATTCCTGTTCAATCTAAACATGAGAGTCTTTTTCCCCAACAAACCTTTCATTGAGAACTTAAAAAACGCTACAATGTATCAGTCAGATTAACGCTACTGCTCGCGTCTTCCCTGGTCGTCCAGTGGTTTGGACTCGGTGCTTTCACCGCGGCCCGGGTTCGATTCCCGGTCAGGGAATGTAGGTATTTCTGCTGCCGACCAGCACAAGATTCAGGAGGGGCTGAAATCCCTTCCTGATGGAAAACAGTAGTGATCATGGTGCCAGTTTGAACTACCTGGAAAAACAAAATAATCCCACTGGCCCAATTCTGGCAATTGATATTTACATTCCCCTTGCTGCTTCCTCCTGTTAAAATGAATAATAATACATTCTACTCCACTACATTTCACTGTAGCTCACCACATTCAAAGATCATTCGTAGCCTCTGCCTCTTCTATAGCTTCTTGTGGGAAATCTGCTGAACAACATTAGCTTTTCACATCTCTGCTCTGATATCTGAGATTTGTATCTCATTGATCATCTTTATGGTCTCCATTGCTTCATCCCAGGTCACTGACACTACAGATATAGTCACACAGTTATTGTATCGTCTGCAGTCAATGATATACTCTTCCTTTGCTTTCAAATACATTCACCTCCAGAAACTGATCACATGATGAGTAAAATGTTCTGTTTAGCTGACAGTTTATCATCAATCTCGTTCCAGAATGTAATACCACCATGATAAGTGGGTGGGAGGTGGTGACCCTACCAATTCTGAAACCTCACTGAACCCTCGCATATTTGGACCCGCCCTCCCACCCTCCATCTCTCCAACTCATTGATAAATGTCACTATTAAATCTAATGATGGTAAATTGAAGAAGTGGAATGTCGATTAATTAATGGTGTTGGTCTGCGGTCGGGAGGGTGGGGGTGCGGAGGGTGGGGGTGGGGTCTGTTGGGTGGGGGTGGAGGTGGGGGGGAGGGAGGTGTTTGGGTCGTGGAGCGGGGGGGAGGTGCGGAGGGCATGGGAAATTATGATGGGTATTAAGATAATCATTTCCATGAAATACCAGCCCCAAACTTCCTTTGAGTTACATTCAGAGTCATATTGCAGCTCGAACAGAAAATTGCAATGTCTGCGACTATACTTAATAAAATCCTGTAATATAACATATTACATATAACATATAACATAATATAATATAACATCCGACAGTGCGACTGTTATAATGAGCTAATAACTAAAATCACTGCACAGTAAGTCAGTTTGAGGGGCTGATACAATTTGCAGTGTGTGTTATTGATCAGAGTGAGTTAGGGCTCGAATTGTGCTGAAGCCAAAAATTATAACAGACAACTACATTTTAAATATACACAAAACACAACATAGAGGCAGGGTTCGGCTGGATTTCTGAAGGCAGTAAGAAAAAAAAACGCCAAAGAATGGAAAATCCAGCGAAAAAGAGATATGTGTCCAATTATAATGAAATATTTTTTGATAATGTTTGGACGAGATAATAGACAAATCTTTAAATCACTAAAATGTAACTTTATCCAATAATCAGCTGGTAATCTACATGTTCACTAGCGAGAAGACAAATATGAATGCAACTATTAAATTCGCTGCCCTTCAGCCAGGTTTGCAATGTTGAACTCCGCTGTGTTGCTCCAGGTTCCGATGGTTAGACTGAGAGCCCATGTCACTGAATTCAGGAAGATAACCGTTACTTTTAATCTGATCGTCTGACTTATCCTCAACATCAACATTGAAAAGCGTTTGTCTCGCAAATATCTAAGGGAGCAATGATTTCTACCCATTCATTAATGCATCATTTTCATCTTTCTTCCAATAATCATCCGCATTTTGTATCATCAGCGCTTTGTAATCTGTCGCTCCCTTTTTTCTTTGTTCTTTAAATGTCACATTTCCAATTCAGATCCGAAAGAGGAAATCTCCCTGATACTGATACTGACAGAACTGATGCAGACCGGGAAGTAAGGCAGGATTGTTGTACAGCAATAAATCTACATTCCCTGACCGGGAATCAAACCCGGGCCGCGGCAGTGAGAGCGCCGAATCCTAACCAGTAGACCACCAGGGAAGCTGATGTGTGCTTTACAAAATACTAATTTATCCATGAACCACCTGCTTTTCTTTTCTTTCTGTCTTTTTATTCACCAAATACAAGTTTATCCTTCAAATTGTCATCTTTATTTCACACACAAGTGACTGTATCAGCCAATGAAAGCAGTGATTCCTGTTCGCTGGAACATGAAATGCACAGTGAGGGGAAATAGTCCCACAAACTGCTCATGTGACACTTGCAATTTCCAAAACCAACAAACCCATCACTGTGGCGTTTCTTATTTCAGGGAAAGCATTTGAGGGTGAAGTCAGAGCAATGATAACATGACTTTAACATCGAGATTCGGATAATGTTGAGCAACAAACTGAAATCAAGCAATTTTCCCTTCCAGCAAATGGAAAAGCAGAATGAATGTTTCTGCCCGGTTTTGAACCGGGGACCTTTCGCGTGTTAGGCGAATGTGATAACCACTACACTACAGAAACAACTGAGAACATACAGCAGCAAATCTGCCTGTGCTCCCCATTATACACAGAACCCAACACAGCGGAAGCAGGTTCAAATGTGAACTCAATGTTACTGCAAATTTGGACAGTGGGGAGCAATATCAGTCCCATTGGTTCTCTGAATTGTTGATTAGGGATAAAGAAAAAGTCCACGAGCAACTTTCGGAAACGTTTTGATCTAGTTGTTATATGCCCTGCATTATCAGGTTGTCAAACATGACAATGCAAGGCCTATCACCTCTCCAGAGATGCCATCATCCCTGTTGTGAATTTCCAGCATTTTAAGTTGTCTTTTTAAATTCTTCATCTGCAGTAATTTGCTGTTGGCTGAAGCTGTCATTCCTGTTCTATCTCAACATGAGGGTCTTTTTTTTCCCAACAAAGCTTTTCTTGAGAATTTGGAAAACGCGACAATGTATCAGTCAGATTAAGGCAGCCGTTTGCATCTTCCCTGGTGGTCTAGTGGTTAGGATTCGGCGCTTTCACTGCCACGGTCTGGGTTCGATTCCCAGTCAGGGAATGTAGACTTTATCGCTACCGACCAGCAAAAAATTGGAAGGGGCTGAAATTCTTTCCTGGTGTGATCATGGTACCAGTTTGAGCTACCTGGAAGAACAAAATAACCCCACTGGCCCAATCCCAGCAATTGATATTTACATTCCCCTTGCTGCTTCCTCCTGTTAAAATGAATAATAATACATTCTACTCCGCTACATTTCATTGTAGCTCACCACATTCAAAGATCATTCGTAGCCTCTGCCTCTTCTATAGCTTGTTGTGGGAAATCTGCTGAACAACATTAGCTTTTCACAGCTCTGCTCTGATATCTGAGATTTGTATCTCATTGATCATCTTTACGGTCTCCATTGCTTCATCCCAGGTCACTGGCACTACAGATATAGTCACACAGTTATTCTATCGTCTGCAGTAAATGATATACTCTTCCTTTGCTTTCAAATACATTCACCTCCAGAATCCAATTACATGATGATTAAAATGTTCTGTTTAGCTGATAGTTCAAGGAAAAAAAAATGAGCGCCGAAGAATGGAAAATCCAGCGAAAAAGAGATATGTGTCCAATTATAATGAAATATTATTTGATAATGTCTGAATGAGAAAATAGACAAATCTTTAAATCACTAAAAGATAAGATTATACAATAATTAGCTGGTAATCGATATGTTCATTAGCGGGAAGATAAATATGAACGCAAATATGAAATCCACTATCCTTCGGCCACATTTCTCTGTGAATGTTACTGACAGAGATATCAATGCCATTGCTTTACTATTTGTTCCCTTTCTATGGAAACAGGGAAATAAATTTTCCTCAAATATCTCCTCATACCGGCTGCACTATCTTGTGATTAAAGTGATACAACACCACCATCTGCTGGCGGCGCAGAGCGACTGCAGGCGCTGGTTGTTGTGAGTCTGCGAACCGGTTGCTGAAATATGAATATTGAACGATATTGTCCGAGATTGGAGTTTATAGAAGGATCTCGGCTGGTGTATTCGCCCTTTTTATAAGCAGACGATGTAGTTATCAGACAGTAATCACATTCAGAATATAAGTGGGTAAATATTCCTGTTCTCTTTAATTCGTTTGTCAGATATTTTCACGGTTTAGTCTTAAAAAAAGGCACAAAGAATCAGACATTTATAGTGATGGACACACACACACACACACACACACGCACACACACACACACACACACACACACACACACACAGAGGTATTGGAGCCTACAGAGATACAGGGCGACATACACAGATTCAGGGACACATACAATTGCAGGGGCACATATAGATGCAGATACACCAAGATTCAGACACAGACATAAAGAGATACTGGTAACTCGAAAGATACAAGGGCGAACACAGAATCAGCGGCATACAAACAGTGAATCTCGGCATTCGCAGATACAAGGGCACACACAGAATCAGAGGCTTATACAATCTCTCAGTTTGTACCCTGCCAAACTTTCTCTCGTAATTCCAGACTTCAAAATCGAACTTTCCTGTCAGTGCGTCAAAAAACGCATTTCTCATTTCACAGAAAGTATTTGAGTGTGAAATCAGAGCAATGATAACATGCCTTTAACGTCGAGGTTAGGATAATATTGAACAACAAACTGAAGTCAAACAATTTCTCTTACCCAACGTAAGAAAGCTTTGTAAATGTTTCTGCCTGGTTTCGAACCGGGGACCTTCCGCGTGTGACGCGAATGTGATAACCACTACACTGCAGAAACAACCTGAAAAACAGTGGAGCAAATCTGTCTGTCTGCAATGTTCAACTCCGCTGTGTTGCTGCAGGTTCCGATGGTTAGACTGAGAGCCCATGTCACTGAATTCAGGAAGATAACTGTTACTTTCAATCTGATTGTCCGACTTATCCCGAACATCAAAATTGAAAAGGGTTCGTCTCGCAAATATCTAAGGGAGCAATGATTTCTGCCCATTCATTAATACATCATTTTCATCTTTCTTCGAATAACCATCCGCATTTTGTATCATCAGCGCTTTGTAACCTGTCGCTCCTTTTTTCTTTGTTCTTTAAATGTGACATTTCCAATTCAGATCCTAAAGAGGAAATCTCCCTGACACTGATTGCGACAGAACTGGTGCAGACCGGGAAGTAACACAGGATTGTTGTACAGCAATAAATCTACATTCCCTGACCGGGAATCGAACCCGGGCCGCGGCGGTGAAAGCACCGAATCCCAACCGCTGGACCATCAGGGAAGCTAATCGGCATTTTATAAAATATTAATTTATCCATAAACCACCTGTCTTTTATTTTCTTTCTGTCTTTTTATTCACCAAATACAAGTTTTCTTCAAATGGTCATCTTTATTTCATACACAAGTGACTGTTTCAGCCAATGAAAGCAGTGATTCCTGTTCGCTGGAACATGAAATGGACAGTGAGGGGAAATAGTCCCACAAACTGCTCATGTGACACTTTCAATTTCCAAAACTCACCAATCTCATCACTGTAGCGTTCTTATTTCAGAGAAAGCGTTTGAGGGTGAAGTCAGAGCAATGATTTAACGACATTAATATCGAGGTTCGGATAATGTTGAGCAACAAACTGAAATCAAGCAATTTTCCCTTCCAGCAAATGGAAAAGCAGAATAAATGTTTCTGCCCGGTTTCGAACCGGGGACCTTTCGCGTGTTAGGCGAATGTGATAACCACTACACTACAGAAACACTTCCAGTTGAAGAGTTTCCCAGTATCTCTGAGCAGCTGAACTGGGGAAGCAGAGACGGTGCTGCTGCTATTTCCTTTCCTGACCACGAATCGTCGCTCCACGAATCTCCACCCTTCACCATTCACACCAACACCTCCCCTCACCACACAACGTCCAACCCAACTCACACGTTCCACCATCCAAACTCCCCACGTTCCACCATCCAGCTGGGCCCCCTACCATTCACCGTCCACTAGAACTCACCACCAAATTCCTATCATCCAAATCAACCCCACACCTCCCACCATACAATCCAACTCCCATATTTCACCATCGACCACAACTCCCCACCCTTCACAATCAGAACAACTCCCCATTCTTCTCAATCCACTCCAAATCTCTACCATTCAAGATACACTTCAACTCCTTCCCAAATATTATCCAACCCAACCCACACTTCTTCCCATCCACCCCAATTCCCTGCCTTTCACCGTCTACTCCACCTCCCCACTCTTTCCATCCACCACAACTCATCCTCAAATTCCTACCATCAAACCCAAAGACACATCTCCCACCATCCATTCCAACTCACCACATTTCATCATCTTCACCAATTCATCCTCAAACTCCGTTTTTGTTTCAGATTCCAGCATCCACAGTATTTTGCTTTAACTTCCACCAGTTACATCCCGTTTGATTTTTTTCTCTATCACAGCTCTGTCAACTCTTACCCACGGTCCCCACCCTCACCGCCACCCCGCATCTCCCACACTTAAAGTGGAAATCTCGTCCTCTTTTCCTGTTTTCAGCTTTGATGACTGGTCATACAGATTTGAAATGTTGGCTCTATTCTCTCTCCAGAGACGCTCTCGTGCCTGTTGATATTTTCCAGCATTTTAAGTTGTTATTTTAAGTTTAGGCATCTGCAGTAATTTGTTGTTGGCTGAAGCAGTCACTCCTGTTCTATCTAAACATGAGAGTCTTTTTCCCCAACAAACCTTTTCTTCAGAACTTAAAAAACGCTACAATGTATCAGTCAGATTAACGCTACTGCTCGCGTCTTCCCTGGTGGTCCAGTGGTTTGGACTCGGTGCTTTCACCGCCGCGGCCTGGGCTCGATTCCCAGTCAGGGAATGTAGGTATTACTGCTGCCGACCAGCACAAGATTCAGGAGGGGCTGAAATTCCTTCCTGATGGAAAACAAGAGTAATCATTGTGCCAGTTTGAACTACCTGGAAAAACAAAATAATCCCACAGGCCCAATTCTGGCAATTGATATTTACATTCCCCTTGCTGCTTCCTCCTGTTAAAATGAATAATAATACATTCTACTCCACTACATTTCACTGTAGCTCACCACAGTCAAAGATCATTCGTAGCCTCTGCCTCTTCTATAGCTTCTTGTGGGAAATCTGCTGAACAACATTAGCTTTTCACAGCTCTGCTCTGATAGCTGAGATTTGTATCTCATTGATCATCTTTATGGTCTCCATTGCTTCATCCCAGGTCACTGACACTACAGATATAGTCACACAGTTATTCTATCGCCTGCAGTAAATGATATACTCTTCCTTTGCTTTCAAATACACTCACCTCCAGAAACGGATCACATGATGAGTAAAATGTTCTGTTTAGCTGACAGTTTATCATCAATCCCGTTCCAGAATGTAATCCCACCATGATAAGTGGTGGGAGGTGGTGACCCTACCAATTCTGAAACCTCACTGAACCCTCGCATATTCGGACCCGCCCTCCCACCCTCCATCTCTCCAACTCATTGATAAATGTCACTATTAAATCTAATGATGGTAAATTGAAGAAGTGGGATGTCGATTAATTAATGGTGTTGGTCTGCTGTCGGGAGGATGGAGGTGCGGGGGGTGGGTGGGGAGGGGGGTTGTTGGAGGGGTGGAGGTGAGGGGGGAGGGAGGCGTTTGGGTCGTGGAGCGGGGGGGACGTGCGGAGGTCATGGGAAATTATGATGGGTATTAAGATAATCATTTCCATGAAATACCAGCCCCAAACTTCCTTTGAGTTACATTCAGAGTCATATTGCAGCTCGAACAGAAAATTGGAATGTCTGCGACTATACTTAATAAAATCCTGTAATATAACATATTACATATAACTTATAACATAATATAATATAACATCCGACAGTGCGACTGTTATAATGAGCTAATAACTAAAATCAGTGCACAGTAAGTCAGTTTGAGGGGCTCATACAATTTGCAGTGTGTGTTATAGATCAGAGTGAGTTAGGGCTCGATATGTGCTGAATCCAAAAATTATAACAGACAACTACATTTTAAATACACACAAAACATAACATAGAGGCAGGGTTCGGCTGGATTTCTGAAGGCATTAAGATAAAAAAAACGCCAAAGAATGGAAAATCCAGCGAAAAAGAGATATGTGTCCAATTATAACTGTAACCTTTTCTCTGCTTTCTGTTAGCCCTGTTGATGGGTGGGACGGAGGAGTGAGTTGGTTTTCAATAAGAAACAAGAAGAAAAATAGAAGAATTTTTTGAGACAAAGCTGATTTTTCCTCATGTTCCCACCGCCATCAAATTGAGATAGCGATACTCCCACCTGCTCCCTGAACCCCCCCAAATACATTTGCCCCAGTGTCAGCATGGTGGTACAGTGGTTATCACTGCAGCCTCACTGTGCTAGGGACCTGTGGGTCATTTGTACGTTTTCCCATTTCTGTGTGGGTTTCCTCCTGTTACCTCCCCCAGTCTGAAAGACGTGTTGGGTTAGGGTGGATTGGGCCATGCTTAAATTCTCCCTCAGTGTTACCCGAACAGGAATGTGGAGACTAGGGGAATTCTTATACTAACTTCACTGCAGTGTTAATGTAACCCGACTTATTCGTGACACTAATAAATAAACTTAAACTGGGGGTCTAGGTGCTGCAGTGACAATGCACCCTCTTGTTTAAACACTCTGCAATGCTGAGACTGGGGAGAGGAGTGAACAACAGGGAGCAGCATTGCAGCTTCTCTCCCCCAATTGAAACTGGGATTGTTGCTCCATCTGCTGCACCATCCCCACCACATCCACTGGGGGGCAATCTGGACAATGGGCTGCAGGCAGACCTCACTGCGCCTGCGCCACAATCACACCCACCGCCGCCGTCCATCTTGCGTTGCCAAGGGAGACGGCCAGCGGCCATCTTGCGTTGCCAGGAGAGACGGCCAGCGGCCATCTTGCGTTGCCAGGAGAGACGACGAGTGTCCACCTTGCGTTGCCAGGGGAGACGGCCAGCGGCCATCTTGCGTTGCCAGGTGAGACGGCCAGCGGCCATCTTGCGTTGCCAGGGGAGACGGCCAGCGGCCATCTTGCGTTGCCAGGGAGACGGCGTCCCAGACGCAGCACTCTGGGGGAATTCCACTGCCGCACATGCGCCCAGGCAGTAACATTTTAATCTTTTAATATTTTGAATCTTAATGATTATTATTCACATCCTCACCCGTCAGACTTTCGGTTCCTTCTCCATTCGGGAATATCGTTTCTTTTTTTATTTTTTTCAATCTCACCCGCGCGGTGTGCTCTGTGAAAATACTAATGCACATGCGCGGTTCCGCCACCTGTCTCTTTATAAAAATATGTATTTTATTTAATTTTAATTCCGCTCCCGGCGGGATTTCCGGGTGGGAATTTCTCTCACTTTCTACATTTCTGAACCGTCGCTTTTCCTCGCCCGGGGGGGAGGGGCTGATGGCGACGTCACGACAACATGGCGGCTGTCCCCGCCTTTCTTCCGGACCCGGATGTTCCACCAACGAGCAACGGCCGGGCGGGAGTGGGCAAGAGGTGACACTGGGCACAGCAGCGCCCGGGCGTCTTACAACGACTCCTGGTGGTCTGGAAGGGAAATAGCAACAGCACAGTCTCTGCCCAAAGGCTTCCCCAGTTCAGCTGCTCAGAGACACTGGGAACTTCAACTGAGAACTTCAGCTTCTCACATTCACCCCGCTGTGTTCAGTCAATGTTTAATATAAAAATCGCTGTAGTGAGATCAGAATCAACTTGTTCACACTAAAGGTGGTGGGAATCAGAACAATTCTGCTCAAAAGGCTGTGCTTGCCTCGACATTTCAATTGAAATGTTCAAGATGAGAATTTATGATGCAAATCATGTTGCATGTGGAACGCTCATGATGCCACAATAAGATCAGTGCAGACATCTCACAGGGTTGTGTGACTGCAGGAGATGTCAGAAATGCGCGTTCATAAGAGA
>JAGIQG010000499.1:0-26849 GCA_024679065.1 Sphyrna mokarran
CTCCTAATTGACAGGGGGGGGCGGTAAGGTTAGGAGGATTGGCTATGCTAAATGCCTCTTAGATGTACATATCCCCCTAAAGATGTATAGGTTCCATTAATTGACCATGCTGAATTGCCCCTTATTGTCCAACGATGTGTAGGTTAGGTGTTTTGGCCAGGCTAAAATCCCCTTAGTATCCTAGATGTGTATGACTGGCGGATTGGCCATATTAAATTGTCCTTTAGTGTCCCAAGATGTGTAGGAATGTTGGGGTGGTCGTACTAAATTGCCCCATAATGTTCCAAGATACGTATGAGAAGTGGATTGGCCATGCTAAACTGCCCCTCTGTCCCAAGAAGTTTACTTTATGTAGGTGGTGTGTGGGTGTTGGGGTGGTTTGGGTGTGTTTGGTGGGTTTTGGTGGTGGTGTGGTTGTTGTTGGGGGGGATGGCTAAATTGCACCTTTGCGTCCCAAAATGTGCAAGTTAGGTGTATTGGTGAGGCTAAATTATCCCTGACTGTCCCAAGATGTATAGGTTAGGTGGATTGGCCATGATGTGAAGAAGATGTGCGTAAATTACCCTTAGTGTCCCAAGATGTGTGCAAGAAGTGTATTGGCCACGCTAAATTCCCATTTGTGTTGCAACAAATGTAGGAGAGATGGTTTGGTCATGCTAATGTGCTCCTTAGTGTCCCAAATGTATAAGTGTATTGGATTGGCAATGCACAATTGCCACTTAATGTGCCAATATATGTACTAAACATGTGTAGGCCAGGCTAAATTACCCCTTGGTTTCCCAAGATGTGTACGATAGGTGGATTGGCAATGCTAAATTGCCCTTAGTATCATAAATATGTAATTTAGGTGGATTGGCAATGTTAAGTTGCCACTGAGATTAGAAACAGCAGAGGAGAGGTCACCCTGTTTGGAATCTTTTATAGACCTCCTAAAAGTTCTAGAGAGGTAGAGGAAATGATTGCAAAGTCGAGTGAAAGTAATAGGGTAATTGTTATGGGGGACTTTAACTTTACTAATATTGATTGGAATAGCTATAGCTCTAGCTCGTTAGAGGGGTCAGTTTTTGTACAAAGTGTGCAGGAAGGTTTTTTGACTCAGTATGTAGATAGGCCAACTAGAGGTGAGGCTACATTGGATTTGGTGCTGGGCAATGAGCCAGACCAGGTGTTAGGCTTGGAAGTTAGTGAACCTTTTGGTGGTAGTGACCACAATTCGTTACGTTCACCTTAGTGATGGATAGGGGTAGGCATGAAGCTGGGGGCAGTAGTTATAGCTGGGGGAAGGGTAATTATGAGGCCATCAGGAGAGAATTAGGGTGCATAGATTGGACTAGGAAACTACAGGGACTGGGAACATCTGGAATGTGGAGCTTATTCAAGGAGCAGCTGCTGCGAGTCCTTGATAAGTATGTCCCTGTCAGGCAAGGAGGAAATGGTCGAGTAAGAGAACCTTGGTGTACGAAAAAAGTTGATTTGCTGGTTAAAAGGAAAAAGGAGGCTTATGTCAGGATGAGGCTTGAAGGCTCAGTTAGTGCAATGGATAGCTATAGATTAGCCAGGAGGGAGCTAAAGAGTGAGTTGAGGAGAGCTAAGAGGGGACACGAGAAGACTTTGGCTGATAGGATTAAGGAGAATCCTAAAGCTTTCTTTAGATATGTTAAGAATAGAAGATTGGTTAGGGCAAGATTAGGGCCAGTCATAGACAGCAGTGGGAAGTTGTGCGTGGAGCCTGAAGAGATTGGAGAGGCACTGAATAAATATTTCTCTTCGGTATTCACGCAGGGAGATGTAAATGTAGTTGTGGAGAACACTGCGTACAGGGTTGCAAACTGGAAAGTATTGAAGTAGATAGGGAGGATGTGCTAGATATTGTTGAGGGTTTGAAGTTAGATAAGTCCCCTGGGCCCGACGGGATTTACCCTAGCAGTCTCTGGGAGGCGAGAGAGGCGATTGGCAGAGCCTCTGGCTCTGATCTTCAGGTCGTCGTTGGTTACGGGTATAGTTCCGGAAGACTGGAGGATAGTGAATGTGGTCCCATTGTTCAAGAAGGGGAAGAGAGACTTTCCAGGGAATTATAGGCCAGTGAGTCTTACTTCTGTTGTGGGCAAAGTATTGGAGAGAATTATTAGGAATAGGATTTATAGTTATTTAGAGAGAAATGAATTGATTGGGGATAGTCAGCATGGTTTTGTGAAGGGTAGGTCGTGCCTTACTAACCTCATTAAGTTTTTTGAAAAAGTGACCAAAGAGGTGGATGGGGGTAAGGCGGTTGATGTGGTATATATGGACTTTAGTAAGGCGTTTGATAAGGTGGCCCATGGAAGACTTCTGCAGAAAATGCAGATGTATGGGATAGAGGGTGATTTAGCTAATTGGGTTAGGAATTGGCTAGCAGATAGAAGACAGAGGGTGGTGGTTGATGGGAGATATTCATCGTGGAGTTCGGTGACAAGTGGTGTACCTCAGGGGTCTGTTTTGGGGCCCCTGCTGTTTGTAATTTTTATAAATGATCTGGATGAGGGTATTGAAGGATGGATTAGTAAATTTGCAGATGACACTGAAGTCGGTGGAGTGGTAGATAGTGAAGAGGGGTGTTATAGTTTGCAGAGAGACTTGGACAAGTTGCAGAGCTGGGCCGAGAGGTGGCAAATGGAGTTTAATGTGGAAAAGTGTGAGGTAATGCACTTTGGCAGGAATAATAAATGTGTAGAGTATAGGGCTAATGGTAGGATTCTTAATAGTGTTGATGAACAGAGGGATCTTGGTGTATTTGTGCATAGATCCCTGAAAGTAGGCAGTCAAGTCGATAAGGTTGTTAAGAAGGCATACGGAGTCTTAGCTTTTATTGGTAGGGGGATTGAATTTCGGAGCCGCAACGTCATGTTGCAACTGTACAAAACTCTAGTGCGGCCGCACTTGGAGTATTGTGTGCAGTTCTGGTCCCCACATTATAAGAAAGATGTGGAGGCATTGGAGAGGGTACAGAGGAGGTTTACCAGGATGTTGCCTGGTATGGAGGGCAGGTCTTATGAGGAGAGGCTGAGGGATTTGAGGTTGTTTTCGTTAGAAAGGAGGCGGCTAAGAGGGGACCTTATCGAAACATATAAGATGATTAGAGGTTTAGATAGGGTGGACAGTGATAGCCTTTTTCCTAGGATGGAGAAAGCTAGTACGAGGGGACACAGCTTTAAATTAAGGGGTATGAGTTATAGGACGGATATCAGAGGTAGGTTCTTTACCCAAAGGGTGGTAAGGGTATGGAATGCCCTGCCTGCGGCAGTTGTAGATGCGCCAAGTTTGGTGGCGTTTAAGAGGTTAGTTGATAAGTTTATGGAAGTTTATGGTCAGGGTCGGTGAGGGGTTGGGGAAGGTGAGGGGTCAGGAGTCAGAGATGCTGAGGGGTGAGGTATGGTGATGGTGAGGGGTGAGTAGTCAGAAATAGTGAGGGATGAGAGGTCAGGGATGCTGAGGGATGAGAGGTCAGGGATGGTGAGGGAGGAGGGATGATGTGGGATGAGCAGTCAGGGTTGGTGAGGGATGAGAGGTCAGGGATGGTGAGGGAGGAGGGATGATGTGGGATGAGCAGTCAGGGTTGGTGAGGGGTCAGTCAGTGTTGATGAAGGGTCAGGGCTGGTGAGGGGTGAGAGGTGAGGGTTGATGAGGGGTGAAGGATTAGGGTTGGTGAGGGGTGAGAGTTCATGGATGGTGAGGAGTCAGAATTGGTGAGGGATGAGGGGTTAGTGTTGGTAACGGGTAAGGGGTCAGGAATGCTGAGGAGTCACGAATGGTAAGGAGTCAGGGTTGGTGAGGGGTGAGTGGTGAGAGATAGTGAGAGGTCAGACATGTTGAGGACCCAGCAATGGTGAGAGGTGAGGGGTCAGGGATGGTGAGGGGTCAGGGATGGTGAGGGGACAGAGTTCAGGGTTGGTGAGAGATGAGGGGGCAGCGATGGTGAGGGGTGAGGGGTCAGAGATGGAGAGGGATGGTGAGGGGTGAATGATCAGAGATGGTGAGGTGTCATGGGTCACAGATGGTGAGAGGTGAGAGGCCTGGGAAGGTGTGGGGTGAGGAATCGGATAGTGAGGGGTGAGGGTTCAGGGCTGATGAGGGATCAGGGATCAGGGATGGAGAAGGTGAGGGGTCAGGGATGCTGAGGGGTGAGGGATCAGGATTGGTGAGTTATGGTGATGGGTGAGAGTTCAGGGATGCTGAAGGGTCGGGGTCAAGGATAGTGAGGGAGGAGAGGTGAGGGATGGTGGTGGATGAGAGATCAGGGATGGTGAGTGGTCAGCGATGGTGAGGAGTGAGGGGTCAGCGATGGTGAGGAGTGAGGGGTCAGGGATGATAATGGGTCTGGGATGGTGAGAGGGAGAGAGAGTGCGTGTGACAGACAGAGTGTGTGTGTGCAAACAAACCTGAATACTGACCTTGACAAGAGGCCTCAAAAATTGAACCCTGGCCCTGAGCACAGGCCCCGAAATGTGAGAATCATAGAACCCTACAGTGCAGAAAGAGGCCTTTCAGCCCATCAAAGCTACACCGAACACTATCCCACCCAGGCCCTATCCCTATATCCCTACATACTAATCCCTCTGAACTACGCATCCCTGCACACTCAGGAACAATTTCTGAGGACGGCCAATCAACCTCACCCGCACATCTTTGGACTGTGGAAGGAAACTTGCCTTTTAGTGTCCCAACTTGTGTGCAAGATATGGATTGGCCATGTTAAATTCCTACTCGTGTCCCAAGACATGTACAAGAGGTGTATTGGCCAGGCTAAATTGCCCCTTACTGTCCCAAAATGTGTAGGTTAGATGGACTGGCCATACTAAATTGGGACAGTCAGGGGCAAGTTAGCTTGGCCAATACATCTAACTTGAACATTTCAGGAAGTGAAGGTGCAATTTAGGATCACCAATCCACCTAAAGTACACTTCTTGGGAGAGAGGGGCAGTTTAGCACGGCCACTCCACTTCTCATACACATCTTGGAACATTAAGGGGCAATTAGCATGGCCAATCCACCACTTGTACGCATCTTGGGACACTATAGGTGCAATTTAGCATGGCCAATCCATCTAACCGACACATCCACAGAGAGGTGGATGGGGGTAAGGCGGTTGATGTAGTATATATGGACTTTAGTAAGGCTTTTGATAAGGTGGCCCATGGAAGACTTCTACAGAAAATGCAGATGTGTGGAATAGAGGGTGATTTAGCTAATTGGATTAGAATTGGCTGGCAGATAGAAGACAGAGGGTGGTGGTTGATGGGAGATATTCATCGTGGAGTTCGGTGACGAGTGGTGTGCCTCAGGGGTCTGTTTGGGGCCCCTGCTGTTTGTAATTTTTATAAATGATCTGGATGAGGGTATTGAGGGATGGATCAGTAAATTTGCAGATGACACTAAAGTTGGTGGAGTGGTAGATAGTGAAGAGTGGTGTTATAGTTTACAGAGTGACTTGGACAAGTTGCAGAGCTGGGCCGAGAGGTGGCAAATGGAGTTTAATGTGGAAAAGTGTGAGGTAATGCACTTTGGCAGGAACAATACATGTGTAGAGTATAGAGCTAATGGTAGGGCTCTTAATAGTGTTGAGGAACAGAAGGATCTTGGTGTATGTGTCAATAGATCCCTGAAAGTAGGCAGCCAAGTGGATAAAGTTGTTAAGAAGGCTTATGGAGTCTTAGCTTTTATTGGTAGGGGGATTGAATTTAGGAGCCGCAGCATCATGTTGCAACTGTACAAAACTCTAGTGCGGCCGCACTTGGAGTATTGTGTGCAGTTCTGGTCCCCACATTATAAGAAAGATGTGGAGGCATTGGAGAGGGTACAGAGGAGGTTTACCAGGATGTTGCCTGGTATGGAGGGCAGGTCCTATGAAGAGAGGTTGAAGGATTTGAGGTTGTTTTCGTTAGAAAGGAGGCGGCTAAGGGGGGAGCTTATTGAAACATATAAGATAATTAGAGGTTTGGATAGGGTGGACAGTGATAGCCTTTTTCCTAGGATGGAAAAAGCTAGCACGAGGGGACACAACTTTAAATTAAGGGGTATGAGTTATAGGACGGATATCAGAGGTAGGTTCTTTACTCAAAGAGTGATTAGGGAGTGGAATGCCCTGCCTGCAGCTGTTGTAGATGCGCCAAGTTTGGTGGCGTTTAAGAGGTTAGTTGATAAGTATATGGATGAGAAGGGAATGGTTTAGTTAGGAGGGGCATTGCTTTTTATTTTGGTCGGCACAACATCGAAGGCCGAAGGGCCTGTTCTGTGCTGTATTGTTCTATGTTCTATGTTCTATCTTGTGACTCTAAGAGGCAACTTAATGTTGCCAATCCACCTCTCGTATACATTTTGTGACACTAAGGGGAATTTAGCATGGCCAAACCACATTTTGTACACATCTTGGGTCATGAAGGGTCAATTTTCATGGCCAATTGCCATAACTTACACATCTTGGGATACTAAGAGGCGATATGTGTAGGTTAGGTGGATTGCCTAAATTCATCTTAGTGTACCAAGATGTGTATGAGAGGTGTGGAGGCCAGACTAAATTGTCCTTAGTCTCACAAGATGTGTACGGGAGATGGATTGGCCGTGCTAAATTGCCCCTTCGTGTCCCAGGGTATTTACAAGATTGCCCCTGACTGACACAAGGAGTATTGGTTAGATGGATTGGCCATGCTAAAGAACATAAGATCATAAGAAATAGGAGCAGGAGTTGGCCATCCAGCCCCTCGAGCCTGCCCCACCATTCAATAAGATCATGGCTGATCTGAAGTGGATCAGTTCCACTTACCCGCTTACTCCCTATAATCCTTAATTCGCTTAATCGCTTAAACTGCACCTTAATATTCCAAGTTATGTAATTAGGCGGATTGGCCAGGCTAAATTCCCCCTGCTGTCCCAAAGTGTGTAGGTTAGGGAGGATTGGCCAGGCTAAATTTCCCCTGGGGTCCCAAGGTGTGTAGGTCAGAGTGGATTGGCCAGGCTAAATTTCCCCTGGGGTCCCAAGATGTGTAGGTTAGGTGAATTGGCCGTGCTAAATGCACTTAGGATCCAAAGATGTGTAGTTTCAATTCACTCTCTCCTTTTTGATTCAGTGTTACAGGCCTGGCTGGGTTCACTCTGTCCTTTCAGATTCAGAGTGTGCACGTGTGCGGGTGTAAGGATGTGCGAGTATGTGTCTGTTAGGGAATTTGTGAGGTGGTGTGTGAGTGAGTCAGCGTGCAGATATACATGTGAATATTTCTGAGAGATTCCTGTAATTTACCAATGCCAATTAGGAGTTAATCCCCGGAAAACAATACGTATTGTAACAAGAAGTGTTGGTCAATTTTTTGGTTACTTGGATTGTCCGTGAGAGGCAATTTAGCCTCACCATCCACCAGTCATACACATGATCTGACCTCACTCCCCACCCCCACCCAGAGGATGATCTGACCTCACTCCCCTCCCCCACCCAGAGGATCATATGACCTCACTCCCCTTCCCCACCCAGAGAATGATCAGACCTCACTCCCCTCCGCCACCCAGAGGATGATCTGACCTCAATCCCCTCCCCCACCCAGAGAATGATCTGACCTCACTCCCCTCCCCCACCCAGAGGATGATCTGACCTCACTCCCCTCCCCCACCCAGAGAATGATCTGACCTCACTCCCCTCCCCCACCCACAGAATGATCTGACCTCACTCCCCTCCCCCTCCCAGAGACTGATCTGACCTAAATCCCTTCCCCCACCCAGAGAATGATCTGACCTCACTACCTCCTCCACCCACAGAATGATCTGACCACACTCCCCTCCCCGAACCAGAGAATCATCTGATCTCAATCCCCTCCCCCACCCAGAGAATGTTCTGACCTCACTCCCGTCCACCACCCAGAGAATGATCTGATCTCACTCCCTTCCTCCACCCAGAGAATGATCTGAACTCACTCCCCTCCCCGACCCAGGGAATGATCTGACCTAAGTCCGTCCCCACCCAGAGAATGATCTGACCTCACTCCCCTCCCCCACCCAGGATGATCTGACCTCACTCCCCTCCCCCACCCAGAGAATGATCTAACCTCACTCCCCTCCCCCACCCAGTGAATGTTCTGACCTCACTCCCCTCCCCCACCTGCAGAATGATCTGACCTCTGTCCGTCCCCACCCAGAGAATGATCTGACCACACTCACCTCCCCCACCCAGACAATGATCTGAACACACTCCCCTCCCCCACCCAGACAATGATCTGAACACACTCCCCTCCCCCATCCAGAGAATGATCTGACCTCACTCCCCTCGTTGACGGAGAGAATGACCTGATCTCAGTTCCATCCTCAACCAAGAGACTGATCTGACCTCAATCCCTTCCTCCACCCAAGAATGATCTGACCTCACTCCCCTCCTCCACCCAGAGAATGATCTGACCTCACTCCCCTCCTCCACCCAGAGAATGATCTGACCTCACTCCCTCCCCCACCCAGAGATGATTGACCTCACCCGCCTTCCCCACCCAGAGAATGATCTGACCTCACCCGCCTTCCCCTCCCAGAGAATGATCTGACCTCACTCCCCTCCCCCACACAGAGAATGATCTGACCTCACTCCCCTCCCCCACTCAAAAGTGATCTGACCTCACTCCCCTCCCCCACCCAGAGAATGATCTGATCTCACTCCCCAGCTCCCTCAACCGTACGCCTTCTTGACCACTTCCTCCACCTGCGAGGCCAATTTAAGAGTCCTATGGACCCAGACCCCGAGATCCTTCTGCTCTGCAACACAGCTAAGACTCCTACCCCTTATATTGTACTCCTTCATCCCATTATTCCTGCCAAAATGGACCACTACACATTTATCCGTGTTGAAGTCGATCTGTCATTTCTCCGCCCAGTCTTGCATCCTATCTGTGTCCTGCTGCAACTTCTGACATCCCTCCAGACCATCCACAACACCACCGACCTTCGTGTCATCGGCGAACTTACTCACCCATCCCTCCACTTCCTTATCCAGGTCAGTTATGAAAATGACAAACAGCAAGGGTCCCAGAACAGATCTCTGGGACACTCCACTGGTGACCGACCTCCATGCAGAAAAAGAGCCATCCACAACCACCCTCTGCCTTCTGCAGGCAAGCCAGTTCTGGATCCACAAGGCCAAAGCCCCTTGGATCCCATGGCCTCTCACCTTCTCAAGAAGTCTTGCATGTGGGACCTTGTCAAATGCCTTGCTGAAGTCCATGTACACCACGTCCACTGCTCTTCCTTCGTCAATGTGTTCAGTCACATTTTCGAAGAACTCAATTAAGCTCGTAAGGCATGACCTGTCTTTTACAAAACCATGTTGACTATTTCTAATCAACCTAAACTTCTCCAAATGCTCGTAAATCTTGTCCGTCAGAAGCCTCTCCATCAGCTTACCAACCACTGAGGTCAGACTCACCGGTTGGTAATTTCCAGGACTATCCCTGTTCCCTTTCTTGAAAATAGGGACCACATCCGCAATCCTCCAATCCTCCGGAACCTCTCCCGTCTCCATCGACGACGCAAAGATCATCGCCAGGGGCTCTGCAATGACATCCCTCACCTCCCACAATAACCTGGGGTACATCCCATCTGGTCCCGGACACTTGTCTATCTTGACAGCATTTAGAAGTTCTAACACATCCGCTTCCTTAATATCTACATACTTAATCTTTTACCTCACCCCCGTCCCCCATCAAGAAAATGATCTGACCTCACTCCCCTCCCCCACCCAGAGAATGATCTGACCTCACTCCCCTCCCCACCCAGAGAATGATCTGACCTCACTCCCCTCCCCCACCCAGAGAATGATCTGACCTCACTCCCACCCCCACCCAGAGAATGATCTGACCTCACTCCCCTCCCCCACCCAGAGATGATCTGAACTCACTACCCTCCCCCACTCAGAGAATGATCTGACCTCACTCCCCTCACCCACCCAGGGAATGATCTGACCTCACTCCCCTCCCCCACCCTGAGAATGACTGTCTCACTCCCAACCCCCACCCAGAGAATGATCTGACCTCACTCCCCTCCCCCACCCAGAGATTGATATGAACTCACTACCCTCCCCCACTCAGAGAATGATCTGACCTCACTCCCCTCCCCACCCAAAGAATGATTTGACCTCATTCCCCTCCACCACCCAGAGAATGATCTGACCTCACTCCTCTCCCCCACCCAGGGAATGATCTGTCCTCACTCCCCTACCCCACCCGGAGAATGATCTGACCTCACTCGCGACCCCCACCCAGAAAATCATCTGAATTCACTCCCGTCCCCCACCCAGAGAATGATCTGTCCTCACTCCCCTCCTCCACCCAGAGAATGATCTGACCTCACTTCCGTCCCCCACCCACAGGATGATCTGACCTCATTCCCCTCCCCCACCCAGACACTGATCTGACCTCACTCCCCTCCCCCACCCTGAGAATGATCTGTCCTCACTCCCCTCCCCGTCCCAGATAAAGATCTCACCTCACTCCCGTCCCCCACCCAGAGAATGACCTGTCCTCACTCCCCTCCCCCACCCAGAGAATGATCTGACCTCACCCAACCGCCACCCAGAGAATGATCTGCCCCCATTCCCTCCCCACCCAGAGAATGACCTATCCTCAATCCCTCCCCCACCCAGAGAATGATCTGACCTGACTCCCCTCCCCCACCCCAGAGAATGATCGACCTCACTCCCCTCCCCCACCCAGAGAACATAGAACACTACAGCACAAACAGGCCCTTCGGCCCACAAGTTGTGCCGAACACATCAAAACCTACCCAGCCATAGACCTATCTATAACCCCCAATCCCATTGGATCCCATATACTCATCCAGAAGTCTTTTAAAAGACCCCAGCGAGTTCGCCTCGACCACCACCGACGGCAGCCGATTCCATTCACTCACCACCCTCTGAGTGAAAAACTTTCCCCTAGCATCCCCTCTGTACTTGCTTCCCTGCACCTTAAATCTGTGCCCTCTCATCGCAACCATTTCAGCCCTGGGAAATAGTCTCTGAGAGTCCACCCTATCTATTCCTCTCAACATCTTGTAAACCTCTATCAGGTCGCCTCTCAACCTTCGTCTCTCCAGGGAGAACAGTCCCAGCTCCCTCAACCTGTCTTCATAAGGCATGCCTCCCAATCCAGGCAACATCCTTGTAAATCTCCTCTGCACCCTTTCAATAGCTTCCACGTCCTTCCTATAGTGAGGCGACCAGAACTGCGCACAATACTCCAAGTGTGGTCTGACAAGGGTCCTATAAAGATGCAGCATTACCTCCTGACTCCTGAACTCAATCCCTCGATGAATGAAGGCCAGTACACCGTAAGCTTTCTTAACCACATCCTCCACCTGGGAGGCCGATTTGAGAGTCTTATGGACCCGGACCCCAAGATCCCTCTGCTCTTCCACACAGCTAAGACTCCTACCTTTGATAGTGTACTCATTCATCCCGTTGGATCTGCCAAAATGGACCACAACACATTTATCCGCGTTGAAGTCCATCTGCCACTTCTCCGCCCAGTCTTGCATCCTGTCGATGTCGTGCTGCAACTTCTGACATCCCTCCAGACCATCCACAACACCACCGACCTTCGTGTCATCGGCGAACTTACTCACCCATCCCTCCACTTCCTCATCCAGGTCATTTATTAAAATGACAAACAGCAAGGGTCCTAGAACAGATCCCTGGGGCACTCCACTGGTGACCGACCTCCATGCAGAAAAAGAGCCATCCACAACCACCCTCTGCCTTCTGCAGGCAAGCCAGTTCTGGATCCACAAGGCCAAAGCCCCTTGGATCCCATGGCCTCTCACCTTCTCAAGAAGTCTTGCATGTGGGACCTTGTCAAATGCCTTGCTGAAGTCCATGTACACCACGTCCACTGCTCTTCCTTCGTCAATGTGTTCAGTCACATTTTTGAAGAACTCAATTAAGCTCGTAAGGCACGACCTGCCTTTTACAAAACCATGCTGACTATTTCTAATCAACCTAAACTTCTCCAAATGCTCGTAAATCTTGTCCGTCAGAAGCCTCTCCATCAGCTTACCAACCACTGACGTCAGACTCTCTGGTCGGTAATTTCCAGGACTATCCCTGTTCCCTTTCTTGAAAGTAGGGACCACATCCGCAATCCTCCAATCCTCCGGAACCTCTCCCATCTCCATCAACGATGCAAAGATCATTGCCAGGGGCTCTGCGATGACATCCCTCACCTCCGACAATAACCTGGGGTACATCCCATCTGCTCCTGGAGACTGGTCTATCTTGACAGCATTTAGAAGTTCTAACACATCCGCTTCCTTAATATCTACATACTCAATCTTTTACCTCACTCCCCTCCCCCACCCAGAGAATGATCCGACCCCACTCCCCTCCCCCAACAAAACACAGATCTGACCTCACTCCCCTCCCCCGCCCAGAGAATGATCTGACCTCACTCCCCTCCCCCACCCAGAGAATGATCTGACCTCACTCCCCTCCCCCACCCAGAGAATGATCTGACCTCACTCCCCTCCCCCACCCAGAGAATGATCTGACCTCACTCCCCTCCCCCACCCAGAGAATGATCTGACCTCACTCCCCTCCCCCACCCAGAGAATGATCTGACCTCACTCCCCTCCCCCACCCAGAGAATGATCTGAACTCACTCCCCTCCCCCACCCAGAGAATGATCTGACCTCACTCCCCTCCCCCACCCAGAGATTGATTCTCACTCCCCCCCCCCCACCCAGAGATGATCTGAATACATCTCTCTCCCCCACCCAGAGAATGATCTGACCTCACTCCCCTCCCCCACCCAGAGAATGATCTGACCTCACTCCCCTCCCCCACCCAGAGAATGATCTGACCTCACTCCCCTCCCCACCCAGAGAATGATCTGACCTCACTCCCCGCCCCCACCAGAGAATGGTCTGAGATGTGGATTGGCCGGGCTAAATTATCTTTCGCGTTCCAAGATATGGATGAGAGGAGAAGAATGGACGTATTGAAATCCCCTCAGTGTCCCAACATAAATAGGTTTGATGTATTGGCCACGCATTTAGTGTGCAAAAATGTGTAGGTTTGGTTCATTGGCCATGCAAAAGTGCACCTTTGTTTTCCAAGATGTGTCGGTTAGATGGATTGGTTACACTAAATTGGCCTTTAGTGTCCAAAGATGTGTAAGTTGGGTTTATTGGCCAGGCTAATTCGCTCCTTTGTGACACAAAAGTGTCTGTTTGATGAATTGGCCTTGCTAAGTTCATCTTAGTGTTCCAATATGTGTACAAGAGGTAGGTTGGCCACGCTAAATTCCCATGCTTGTCCCAAAACATCTACACGAGGTGGTCTGACCATGCTAAATTGCCCCTTAGTGTCCCAAGAAGTGTACGTAGGTTAGGCTGTTTGGCTGTGCTAAATTCCCCTTAGTGTGCCACGATGTGTACGAGAGATGGATTGGACAGGCTGAATTGACCCTTACGGTCCCAAGATGTGTGCGGGTCAGGGGTCAGGGATGATGAGGTGTCAGGGACGCTGAGGGGTTGGGGTCAGCGATAGTGATGGTGAGGGGCATAGATGGTGAGGGGTGAGGGATTTGGGATGGTGAGGGGTAGAGGGTCAAGGATGGGTGAGGAATAAGGGTCACAGAAGCGTGGTGTGAGGACACAGCAATAGTGAGGGCTCAGGGGTCAGGGATGGTGAGGGGTGAGGGGTCAGGGATGGTGAGGGGTTAGGGGTCAGGGATGGTGAGGGGTTAGGGGTCAGGGATGGTGAGGGGTCAGGGATGGTGTGGGGTCAGGGGTCAGGGATGGTGAGGTGTGACAGGTCTCAGACGGTGAGGGGTCATGGATAGTCAGGTGTGAGGGTCAGAGATAGTGAGGTGTGAGAGGTCTCAGACGGTGAGGGGTCAGGGATGGTGAGGTGTGAGGAGTCAGTGATGCAGAGGATGAAGTGTCAGAGATGGTGAGGGGTCAGGAACAGTGAGGGCTCAGGGATAGTGAGGGGTGAGATGTCAGGTCTGGTGAAGGGTCAGGGATGGTGAGGGCTGAGGGGGTCAGAGACAGTGAGGGGTGAGGAGTTATGGTTGGTTAGAGATGGTGAGGGTAATCCGTCAGTGATGGTGAAGGGTCAGGGGTCAGGGATGGTGAGGGGTCAGGGGTCAGAGCTGCTTAGAGGGATGGAGAGCAGTGAGGGATCAGGGTTGGTGAGAGGTGAGGGGCAGGGATGGTTTGGGGTGAGGGGTCGGGAATAGTAAAGAGTCAGGGTTCATGAGAGTGAAGGGCCATGGATTGTGAGGGGTGAGGGGTCAGAGACGGTGAAGGTCAGGGGTCATGGATGGTGAGGGATGATGTGTCAGGCTTGATGAGGGGTGAGGGGTCAGTGATGGTGACGGGTCAGATAGATGAGGGGTCAGCGATGTTGAGGGGTGAGGAGTCAATGACAGTGAGAGTTGAGGGGTCAGGGATGGTGAGTTATGAGGGGTCAGGGTTGTTGAGGGGTCTGGGATGGTGAGTTATGTGAGGTCAGGGTTGGTGAGGGGTCAGGGATGGTGAGGGTCAGTGATGGTGAGGGGTCAGTGATGGTGAGGGGAAACGGATGGTGAGGGGTCAGAGATGGTGAGGGGTCAGGGTTGGTGAGGGGAAAGGGGTCAGAGATGGTGATGAGACAAGGATGGTGAGGCATCAGAAATGGTGAGGGGTGAGGAGTTGGGCTTGGTGAGGGGTCACAGTTGTGAGGAGTGAGGGTTCATGGATGGTGAGGGGTCAGGGATAGTGAGGGATGAGGGTTTATGAGGGATAAGGATTCAGGGATGTTGAAGATTGAGGGGTCAGAGATTGTGAGGGGTCAAGGTTTGTTAGGGGTGAGGGGTCAGGGTCAGTGAGAGGTGAGGGTCAGAGATGGTGAAGGGTCAAGGATGGTGAGGGCTGTCAGGTGAGGGGTCAGAGTCACGGATGGGGAGGGGTCAGGGATGGTGAGAGCTGTGGGGTGAGGGGTCGGGGTCAGGGATGGTGAGGGGTGAGAGATCAGGAATAATGTGGGGTGAGGGGTCAGGGATAAAGAATGGTGAGGGGTTGGTGAGGGCTCAGGGATAGTGAGGGTGATGAATCGGGACTGGTGAGGGGTGAGGGGTGAGGGGTGAGGGGTCAGGATTGTTGAGGGATGATAAGGGGTGAGGGGTCAGAGATGCTGCGGGGTCAGGGGTAGTGAGGGGTCAGAGATGCTGCGGGGTCAGGGATGGTGAGGTGTCAGGGATGGTGAGGGATAGTGAGGGGTGAAGGGCCAGCAAAGGAGAGGCTGAGGGGTCAGGAATGGTGGGGGCTGAGGGTTTGATGAGGTGTCAGACATGGTACAGGGTAAGGGGTCAGGGTTAGTGAGGGATGGAAGCGGTGAGAGGTCAGAGATAGTGAGGAGTGAGAGGTTAGGAATGGTGAGGGGGTGAAGGGTCAGGTTTGGTCAGGGGTCAGAGATGGGGAGGGTGAGGGGTCAGCAGTGGTGGTCTAGGATGGTGAGGGATGAGGTGTCAGGGATGATGAGGGGTCAGAGTTGGTGAGAGGTCAGGGGTCAGTGATGGTAATGAGTGGTGGGTCAGGAATGGTGAGGGGTGAGGGTGTCAGGCATGGGGAGAGTGAGGGGTCAGGGTTGGTGAGGGGTCAGGGATAGTGAGGGGTTAGGGTCAAGGATGGTGAATGGTTAGGGTGATTAAAGGGTGAAGGGTCAGGGATGTTGAGGGGTCAGGGATAGTGAGGGTGAAGGGTCAGGGATGGTGAGGGGTCAGGGGTCAGGGATGGTGAGGAGTGAGGTGTCGATGTTGGTGAGGGCTGAGGGATCAGGAACAGTAAGGGTCAGGAATTGTAAGGAGTGAGGGGTCAGGGCTGGTAAGGGTGAGGGGTCAGGGCTGGTAAGGGTGAGGGGTCAGGGCTGGTAAGGGTCAGGGGTCAGGGATGGTAAGGGTGAGGGGTCAGGGCTGGTAAGGGTGAGGGGTCAGGGATGGTAAGGGTGAGGGGTCAGGGATGGTAAGGGTGATTGGTAAGGGTGAGGGATAAAGGGTCAGGCTTGGTGAGGGGTGAGAGGACAGGGATGGTGAGGGGTCAGGGGTCAGGGATGGTAAGGGATCAGAGTTTGTGAAGGGGTCAGGGATGCAGAGGGGTGAGGGGTCAGAGATGGTGAGGGGTAAGGGGTCAGAGATGGTGAGGGGTGAGGGGTCAGAGATGGTGAGGGGTGAGGGGTCAGGGAGGTTTGAGGTCAGGGATGGTGAGTCATCGGGATTGGTGAGGGTTTAGGGATGGTCAGATATCAGCGACCATGAGGGGTGAGGGGACAGGGATGGTGAGGGGTGAAAGGTCAGTGATGGTGAGGGCTGAGGGGTCAGGGATGGTGAGGAATTGAGGTGTGAGGGATCAGAGGGAGTGAGGGACCAGAAATGCTGAGGGGTCAGGGGTAAGGGATAGTGAGGGGTCAGTATTGGTGAGGTGTGAGGGGTTAGGTATGGTGATGGGTGAGGGTTCAAGGTTAGTGAGGGTTGAGAGATGGTGAGGTATCAGGGATGGTGAGAGGACACAGTTGCTGAGGGGTGAGGGGTCAGAAATGGTGAGGGGTCAGGATAGGTGAGGGATGGTGAGGGGGTGAGGGATGGTGAGGGGGTGAGGGATGGTGAGGAGTCAGGGTGTGGAACTGGGGTAAACACAGTAAGAGTCTGACACCAGGTTTAAATCCAACCGATTGATTTGATAATAAACTCACAAGCTTTCGGGGTTTGTCCCTTGGTCAGGTGAATGGAGAGTTTGGCTCTCAGACAGAGCAGAGAACAGCACAGACAGTTTCCAGATTACTGATTCGAATGGGAGGCTTTACAACGAACCTGCTATTCAATTCTTAAAGATACAGACAGTGTGAGTGGAGAGAGCGTTAAGCCCCAGGTTAAAGAGATGTGGATTGTCTCCAGACAGCCCAGTAAGTGAGGGTTTATAAACCCAGGCAAGTCCTGGGGGTTACAGATAGAACACAGAACATTACAGAGCAGTACAGGCCCTTCGGCCCTCGATGTTGTGCTGACCAGTGGAACCAATCTAATGACCCTCGAACCTAAACTATTCCAATGTTATCCAGATGCCGATCCACTGACCATTTGAACATCCTTAATGTTGGCGAGTTCACAACTGCTGAAGGCAGGGCATTCCACACCCTTACTACCCTCTGGGTAAAGAACCCACCTCTGACATCCGTCCTATAACTACCACCCCTTAATTTAAAGCTGTGTCCCCTCGTGTTAGCCATCTCCATCCGAGGAAAAAGGCTCTCACTGTCCACCCTATCTAACCCTCTGATCATCTTGTATGCCTCAATTTGGTCACCTCTTAACCTACTTCACTCTAATGAAAATAACCTCAAGTCCCTCAGCCTTTCCTCATAAGACCTGCCCTCCATACCAGGCAACATCCCGGTAAACCTCCTCTGTACCCTCTCCAATATCTCCACATCTTTCTTATAATGTGGGGACCAGAACTGTACACAATACTCCAAGTGCGGCCGCACCAGAGTTATGGACAGTTGCAACATGAGCTCACTCCCCTCCCCCACCCAGAGAATGATCTGACCTCACTCCCCTCCCCCACCCAGAGAATGATTTTGTTGTAATTTTAAAATCTCTGATCCTTTTTCGACCAGTTTGCTCACTCCAATGTTTTACCCCGGTTCCCTTATTTACAAGGTGGACAAAGGACAAACACAAGTAAATGTTCGACAAGTTTATTAATAATAACCAATTAATCCTTAAATTACCCCCATAAAACAGGAGAATACCCCAAAATCAGATATTATACCCTCAGAGATGGTTTGGTTAAACTGCAGGCTCGATTCTCTGAGTCTCTCTGGTTTGTTGTGTCGAAGGTGAGTCTCGATGGCAGCTTCTTCCTTCCTTCCCTCTCTGGTCAGTCTTCCAGATGGTCAACCTCCCTCATCCTCTCTTCACTGCTGGTCTCTGAAATGTGTCCCTCTATTTCCCCTCCTGCCTGTTTGCCTTTCCAGAAACTTCTCTGGCTTCTGCTCAATGAGATCCTGGGGGACGGGGTTCCCATCCCCAGTGGGTTTCTTGATGTTTGCCTGACAGGACACCAGGGTCTGTCCCCCCACCCCCGGTGTCCATCTCCACGCTGCTGTTTCCATGTAACCTGTTATCAGATTAAACCCACTGCAGGAACTCCCGGTGACAGAAAGTCTGGCCCAGTCTGGGTTTCTAACAATCGGCCGGTGCATTTCAACGGGGTGCAATGATCTCCTGCTAAATATCAGTCAGGGGGCAATGAGCTTTGATAGGGGGCTGATGAGTCAGACACAGACAGGTTTATGATTTGTACGACTGGCCTGCCTGAGGTTTGACTGGGTTTGATTTTTAATACATCCAATTCTTTCATTTACAATATCCAATTTTATCAGCCATAAAACTAGGCCTTGTTTATGTAACACCCTCACCAACCCAGATCCTTCACCCCTCACCATCTCTGACACCTTAAACCCACCATGACCCCTCACCATCCCTGACCCCTCACCATCCCTGACCCTTCACCATCCCTGACCCCTCACATCCCTGACCCCTCACCATCCCTGACCCCTCACCAACCCTGACCCCTCACCATCCCTGACCCCTCACCAACCCAGATCCTTCACCCCTCACCATCTCTGACACCTTAAACCTCACCAACCCTGACCCCTCACCAACCCTCACCCCTCACCATCCCTGAACAGTCACTCCTCATCATCCTCGATCTTCTGACCCCTCATCATCTCTGACCCCTCACTCCTCACCAACCCTGACCCCTCACCCCTCATCATCGCTGACTCCTCACTATCCCTGACCCCTCATCCTTCAACATCCGTGACCCCTGACCCCTCGCTGTCTCTGACCGTCCCTGCCGCCTGACCCCTCAGCATCCCTGACCTCTTATCCCTCAGCATCCCTGAACTCTGACCATCCCTGACCCCTCACTATCCCTGACCTCTGACCATCCCTGACCCCTCACTACCCCTGACCTCTGACCATCCCTGACCCCTCACTACCCCTGACCTCTGACCATCCCTGACCCTCTCCCCTCACCATCTCTGACTGCTCACTGTCCCTGACCCTTCACCCCTCACCAACATTGACCCCATATCCCTCACCATTGTTGACCATTCACCCCTCACCACCCCTGACCCGTCACCCCTCACTAATCCTGACCCCTCACCATCACTGACACCTCACCCCTCACGAACCCTTCCCCCTCACTCCTCAGCATCACTGACCCTTCACCCCGCACCAATCCTGACTCCTCACCCCTCACCACCCTGACCCCCACCTCTCATCACCCTGACCCCCACCCCTCACCATCCCTTATCCCTCACCCCTCACCATCTCTTATCCCTCATCCCTCACCATCCCTGACCCCTGACCCTCCACCATCCCTGACCCTCCACCATCCCTGATCTCTCACTATCCCTGACCCCTGACCCTTCAGCATTCCTAACCCCTCACCACCCACCAACCCTGACCCCACACCACTCATCATCCCTTACACCTCACTATCCCTGATCACTCACCATCCATCACCACTCACCCCCTCACTATCCCTGACTCCTCGCAATCCCTGAACCCTGAACCCTGATGTGCCTACCATCCCTCACCCCTTACGCCTCACTTACCCTGACTCCTCACTGCTCACCAGCATATCTGACCCCTCACTATCCCTCACCCATCAGCATCCCTCACCCCTCACTCCTCACCATCCCTGTCCCTTCACCCCTCACTCCTCACCATCCCTGTCCCTTCACCCCTCACTCCTCACTATCCCTGTCCCTTCACCCCTCACTCCTCACTATCCCTGTCCCTTCACCCCTCACTCCTCACTATCCCTGTCCCTTCACCCCTCACTCCTCACTATCCCTGTCCCTTCACCCCTCACCCCTCACTATCCCAGTCCCTTCACCCCTCACTCCTCACTATCCCTGTCTCTTCACCCCTCACTCTTCACTATCCCTGTCCCTTCACCCCTCACTCCTCACTATCCCTGTCCCTTCACCCCTCACCCCTCACTATCCCTGTCCCTTCACCCCTCACTCCTCACTACCCCTGTCCCTTCACCCCTCACTCCTCACTATCCCTGTCCCTTCACCCCTCACTCCTCACTATCCCTGTCCCTTCACCCCTCACCCCTCACTATCCCTGTCCCTTCACCCCTCACTCCTCACCAACCCTGATCCCTCACCCCTCACCCCTCACTATCCCTGTCCCTTCACCCCTAACCAACCTGTCCTCTCATCCCTCACCACCCCGAACCTCTCACCATCACTGACCCCCGACTTGTCACCATTCCTCACCCCTCATTTCTCACCAACCCTGACCCCTCACCCTTCACCAACCCTGACCCCTCACCCTTCTCCATCTCTGACCCCTCACCCTTCTCCATCTCTGACCTCTGACTCTTCATCATCCATGACTCTTCACTCCTCACCAACCCTGATCCTCACTCCTCACCAACCTGACATCACGTCCCTCACCATCCCTGATCCCTCACCCTGCCTGACTGCTCACTGTCCCTGACCCCTCACCCTGCACCAACCTGACTCCTCACCCCTCACAATCCCTGAACACTCACCCTCACCATCCCTCACCACCTACCACTTAGCAACGCTGACCCCTCACCATCCCGGACTCCTGTCCCCTCATCACCCCTGACCTCTCACCACTCTCCAGCTCTGTCCCCTCACCCTCCAATATCTCTGACCCCTCACCGTCCCTGACCTCTCATCCCTCAGCATCCTTGACCCCTCACCAACCCTGATCCTACACCAACCCTGACCCTTTACCCCTCACCAACCCATACCGTCACCAACCCTGACCCTTCACCTCTCATCATCCCCGAACCCTCATTCCTCACCATTCCTCACCCCTCATCAACCCTGACACCTCACCATCCCTCACCCTCATCAACCCTGACACCTCACCATCCCTCACCCCTCATCAACCCTGACACCTCACCATCCCTCACCCTCATCAACCCTGACACCTCACCATCCCCCACCCTCATCAACCCTGACACCTCACCATCCCTCACCCTCCTCAACCCTGACACCTCACCATCCCTCACCCTCATCACCCTGACACCTCACCATCCCTCACCCTCATCAACCCTGACACCTCACCATCCCTCACCCTCATCAACCTGACACCTCACCATCCCTCACCCCTCATCAACCCTGCCCTCACCATCCCTCACCCCTCATCGACCCTGACACCTCACCATCCTCACTCCTCACCTTCTGTGAACCCTCATCCTGCACCATCTCTGACCTCTCAACCCTCACCCCTCACCATTCCTGACCCTCACCCCTCATCCCTCACCAACTCTGACACCTCTGACACCTTATTAGCCCTGACCCCTCATCATCTCTGACCCCTCATCATCTCTGACCCCTCACCCCTCACCAACCCTCACCCCTCACAACTCTGACACCTCACCATCCCTAACCCCTCATCATCTCTGATCCTTAGCCATCCCTCAGCCCTCACCAACTCTCACCCCTCACTATCCCTCAATCCTCACTCAACAACACTCACCTTTCATCCCTCACAAACCTTGACCCCTCAATATCCCTGACTTCTCAATCCTCAATATTCCTGACCCCTCACCCCTCATAAAAACTGACCCCTCACCATTGTTGACTCCTCACCATCCATGATCCCTCACTCCTCACCACTCACCAACCCTGACCCCTCACCCCTCACCCCTCACTCTCCCTGACCATTGACCCTTCACTATCCCTGACCTCTGACCCTTCAGCATTCCTAACCCCTCACCACCCACCAACCCTGACCCCACACCACTCATCATCCCTCACACCTCACTATCCCTGATCACTCACCGTCCTTCACCACTCACCCCCTCACTATCCCTGTCCCTTCGCAATCCCCCATCCCTGACCCCTGACGTGCCTACCATCCCTCACCCCTTATGCCTCACTTATCCTGACTCTTCACTGCTCACCAGCATCTCTGACCCCTCACTATCCCTCACCCCTAACCATCCCTGACCTCTGATCCCTCACCATCTATGACTCCTCGTCCCTCACTATCCCAGACCATTCACTATCCCTGACCCCTGACCCATCACCATCTCTGACCCCATCATCCCTGATCCCTCACCATCACTAACCCCTCACTGCGAACCATTCCTGATCCTTCAACCCTCACCATCACTGAACACTGACCAACTCTGACCCTCATATCTCACCATCCCTGACCCTGCCACCCCTCACCCCTCACCATCCCTAATTCCTCTCCATCCCTAACCCCTCACCCCACCCCTCACCATTCCTGATTCCTCACAGTCCCTGTCCCCTCACCCCTTACCATCCCTCACAACTCACTCCTCACCTTCTCTGACTCCTCACCCCTCACCATCCATGACCACTCACTGTCACTGACCCCTCACCCCTCACATCCCGGACATCTCACCATCCTTTACCGCTCACCACTCTCCAGCTCTGACCTCTCAGCCCTCACCATCCCTGACGCCTCACCCTCCCTGACCCCCCAACCCTCACCCCTCACCAACCCTGACCCCTCACCCCTCACCCCTCACCCCTCACCATCCCTCGTCCCTCACCTCGCAACCCTCACCATCCTGGGCTCCTGATCCTTCATCACCCCAGACCTCTCACCATCCCTGACCCCTCACCCCTCACCAACCCTGATCACTGACCCCTGACCCCTCACCATCCCTGACCCCTCACCCCTCACCCCTCACCCCTCACCATCCCACCCCTCACCCCTCACCAATCCTGATCCTCACCCCGATCCCTCACCCGTCAACCTCACCATCCCTGACCCCTCACCCCTCACCCCTGACCCCTCACCATCCTGACCCCTCACCCCTCACCAATCCTGACCCCTCACCCCTCACCCCTCACCATCCCTGACCCCTCACCCCTCACCCCTCACCAATCCTGATCCTCACCCCTCACCATCCCTGACCCCTCACCCCTCACCATCCCTAACCCCTCACCAATCCTGATCCCTCACCCCTCACTATCCCTGACCCCTCACCCCTCACCAACACTGACCCGTCACCCCTCATACTTCACCCCTCACCCGTTACCAATCCTGACACCTCACCCCTCACCAATCCTGACCCCTCACCCCTCACCAACTCTGACCCTTCACCCCTCACCATTCCTGACCCCTCACCAACCCTGACCCCTCACCCTCACCATTCTTGGCCCCTCACCAATCCTGGCCTCTCACCCCTCACCCCTCACCAACCCTGACCCCTCACCATCTCTCACAGCGCAACTCTCACCAACGCTGACACCTCACCCCTCACCATCCCTGATCCTTGACCCCTCACCACCCCTGACTCTTGGCCCATCATGATCCCTGACGCTTCAACCCTCTCCATCCCTGAGCTCACATTTCCCACAATCCCTCACCCCTCACGAACCCTGACCCCTCACCATCCCTGACCCCGACACTTACCATCCCTCACTCCTCACCAGCCCTCAACCTTCACCTCTCATGAACCCTGACATCTCACCATCCCTTCACCCCTCACCAATCCCTCAGCCCTCACCATCTCTGACTCCTCACTCTTTCTGACCCCTCATTCCCCACCATTCCTGACCCCTCATCCCTCACCATCCCGAATTCCTCATCCCTCATCATCCCTGACTCCTGACCCCTCACCATTCCTGACCTCTCACCCTTCACCATCTCTGACCAATCAACCCTTACTGTCTCTCACCAACTGTGACCCCTCACCCCTCACTATCCCTGATAACTCACTATCCTGACCCCTCACTCCTCAGACTTTACTATCCCTAATACCTTACTATCCCTGTCCCCTCACCCCTCACTATCCCTGATAACTCACTATCCTGACCCCTCACTCCTCAGACTTTACTATCCCTGATACCTCACTATCCCTGACCCTCACCCCTCAGCCTTTACTATCCCTGATACCTCACTATCCCTGACCCCTCACCCCTCAGCCTTTACTATCCCTGATACCTCACTATCCCTGACCCCTCACCCCTCAGCCTTTACTATCCCTGATACCTCACTATCCCTGACCCTCACCCCTCAGCCTTTACTATCCCTGATACCTCACTATCCCTGACCCTCACCCCTCAGCCTTTACTATCCACGACAGGTGGATTGGCCAGGCTAAATTCCCTTTAGTATCCCAAAATGTTTAATTGCCCTTTTGTGTCCCAAGATGTGTATGACAGGTCAATTGGCAATGTTAAATTGCCCCTGAGTATCACAACATGTGTAGGTTATTTGGACTGGTGATGCTAAACTGCTCCTCTGTCCCAAGAAGTTTACTTTAGATGGATTGGCGATACTAGGTTGCGCCTTAGCGTCCCAAAATGTGCAAGTTAGGTGGATTGGCTGCTAAACTGCCCCTGAATTTCCCAAGATGTGTAGATTAGGTGGATTGGCCATGCTAAATTCATCTTAGTGTGCCAAGATGTGCATGACAGGTGTGGAGGGCAGGCTAAATTAAGTGTCCCAAGATATGTACAAGATGTGGACTGGTCATGCTAAATTGTCCCTTTCTGTATGAAGATGTGTACATTAGATGGATTGCCCCTTAATGTCCAAAGACGTGTATGTTAGGGGTTTTGGACATGCTAAATCACCCACTGCATGTTCCAAGATGTATACAAGGTGTGTTTTGATCATGCTACATTGCCCTTTGGGTTTGAAGATGTTTAGGTTAGGTTGATTGTCCCTTAGTGTACCAGGACGTGTTGGTTAGGGGGAATTTGGGGAGCTAATTTGCTCTTTTGTGTCCCACAATATGGATTGGCCATGCTAAATTTCCTTAAATGTCCTAAGATTACATGAGAGATGGATTAACCATACTTAATTGCTGCTTCCTTCCCAAAATGTGTGCAAGATGTGGATTGAACAGGCTAAATTTCCTTTAGCACCCCAAGATGTGGATAAGAGGAGAGTTGGACATGTTAAAATCCCCTTAGTGTCCAATGATGTGTAGGTTAAGTGGATTGGCCACGCTAAATGCCCTTAGTGTCCAAAGATGTGTAGGTTGGTAAATTTGGGCATGTTAAATTGCCCCTTAGTGTCCCAAGATGTGTAGGATAGGTGGATTGGCCATGCCAAATTCCCCAAAATGTGCTAAGATGTGTGGCATGTGGCCATGCTAATGTTACCTTGTGTCCCAAGATGTGTATGAGAACTGGAATTAGGAGTGCCCCCCCTGTAAATTAGGAGTGTCGCCCCCCCTCCCCTGTCAATGAGGAGTGTCTCCCCCCCCCTGTCAATTAGGAGTGTCCCCACCCCCGTCAATTAGGAGTGTCCCTCCCCTGTCAATTAGGAGTGTCCCCCCCCCGTCAATTAGGAGTGTCCCCCCTGTCAATTAGGAGTGTCCCCCCCCCGTGTCAATTAGGAGTGTCCCCCCCCCCCGTCAATTAGGAGTGTCCCCCCCCCTGTCAATTAGGAGTGCCCCCCTGTCAATTAGGAGTGTCCCCCCCCCTGTCAATTAGGAGTGTCCCCCCCCCGTCAATTAGGAGTGTCCCCCCTGTCAATTAGGAGTGTCCCCCCCCCTGTCAATTAGGAGTGTCCCCCTGTCAATTAGGAGTGTCCCCCCTGTCAATTAGGAGTGTCCCCCCCCTTGTCAATTAGGAGTGTCCCCCCCTGTCAATTAGGAGTGTCCCCCCCTGTCAATTAGGTGTTGTCCCCCCCCCGTCAATTAGGTGTGTCCCCCCCCTGTCAATTAGGGAGTGTCTCCCCCCCATGTCAATTAGGAGTGTCCCCCCTGTCAATTAGGAGTGTCACCCCCGTCAATAGGAGTGTCCCCCCCCTTTCAATTAGGAGTGCCCCCCCTGTCAATTAGGAGTGTCCCCCCCCTGTCAATTAGGAGTGTCCCCCCACCTCCTGTCAATTAGGAGTGTCCCCCCCTGTCAATTAGGAGTGTCCCCCCACACTGTCAATTAGGAGTGTGTCCCCCTGTCAATTAGGAGTGACACCCCCTCTGTCAATTAGGAGTTTCCCCCCTCCGTCAATTAGGAGTGTCCCCCCCTCCTGTCAATTAGGAGTGTACCCCCCCATCAATTAGGACTGTCCCCCCTCCTGTCAATTAGGAGTGTACCCCCATGTTAATTAGGAGTGTTGCCCCACTGTCAATTAGGAGTGTCCCTCCAATTTGGGACTCTTAGTGGCAATTTAACATGGCCAATCCATCTGTCTTACAAATTCGGGACACTAAGTGGCAATTTAACATGGCCAATCCATCTGCCTTACACATTTGGGACACTAAGTGGCAATTCATCATGGCCAATCCATCTGTCTTACACATTTGGGACACTAAGTGGCAATTTATCATGGCCCATCCATCTGTCTTACACAATTGGGACACTAAGGGGCAATTGATCATTGCCAATCCATCTGTCTTAATCATTTGGGACACTAAAAGGCAATTTACCATTGCCAATCCATCTGTCTTATACATCTGGGGCAATAAGTGGGAATTTACCATGGCAATCCATCTGCCTTACATATTTGGGAGTCTAAGGGGAAATTTATCATGGCCAATCCATCTGTGTTACACATTTGGGACATTAAGAGGGAATTTATCATGGACATTCCATCTGTCTTACACATTTGGGACACTAAGGGGAATTTACCATGGCCAATCCATCTGTCTTACAACTTCGGGACAATAAGTGGCAATTTAAAATGGCCAATCCATCTGTCTTACACATTTGGGACACTATGTCTTACACATTTGGGATACAAAGTGGCAATTTAACATGGCCAATCCATCTGTCTTACACATTTGGTACACTAAGGGGCAATTTATCATGGCCAATC
>JAGIQG010000005.1:0-29740 GCA_024679065.1 Sphyrna mokarran
GATTTACACTGACAGAGGGGAGTGTGAACAGTGATTTACACTGACAGAGGGGAGTGTGAGCAGAGATTTACACTGACAGAGGGGAGTGTGAGCAGTGATTTACACTGACAGAGGGGAGTGTGAGCAGTGATTTGCACTGACAGAGGGGAGTGTGAGCAGAGATTTACACTGACAGAGGGGAGTGTGAGCAGAGATTTACACTGACAGAGGGGAGTGTGAGCAGTGATTTACACTGACAGAGGGGAGTGTGAGCAGTGATTTACACTGACAGAGTGTGAGCAGAGATTTACACTGACAGAGGGGAGTGTGAGCAGTGATTTACACTGACAGAGGGGAGTGTGAGCAGAGATTTACACTGACAGAGAGGAGTGTGAGCAGAGATTTACACTGACAGAGGGTAGTGTGAGCAGAGATTTACACTGACAGAGGGGAGTGTGAGCAGTGATTTACACTGACAGAGGGGAGTGTGAGCAATGATTTACACTGACAGAGGGGAGTGTGAGCAGTGATTTACACTGACAGGGTTGAGTGTGAGCAATGATTTACATTGACAGCAGGGTGTGTAAGCAGTGATTTACATTGACAGAGAGGAGTGTGAGCAGAGATTTACACTGACAGAGGGGAGTGTGATTTGTGATTTACACTGACAGAGAAGAGTGTGAGCAGAGATGTACACTGACAGAGGGGAGTGTGAGCAGAGATTTACACTGACAGAGGGGAGTGTGAGTAGAGATGTACACTGACAGAGAGGAGTGTGAGCAGAGATTTACACTGACAGAGGGGAGTGTCATTTGTGATTTACACTAAGAGGTGAGTGTGAGCAGAGATTTACATTGACAGTGGCGACTGTGATTTGTGACTTACACTGACAGAGAGGAGTGTGAGAAGTAATTTACACTGACAGAAGCGAGTGTGAGCAGACATTTACACTGACAGAGGAGGCTGTGAGCAGTGATTTACACTGACAGAGGAGAGTGTGAACAGTGATTTACACTGACAGAGGAGAGTGTGAACAGTGACTTAGACTGACAGAGGGCAGTGTGAACAGTGATTTGCACTGACAGAGGGGAGTGTGAACAGTGATTTACACTGACAGAGGGGAGTGTGAGCAGTGATTTACACTGACAGAGTAGAGTGTGAGTAGAGATTTACACTGACAGAGGGGAGTGTGAGCAGAGATTTGCACTGACAGAGGGGAGTGTGAGCAGGGATTTACACTGACAGAGGGGAGTGTGAGCATTGATTTACACTGACAGAGGGAAGTGTGAGCAGTGATTTACACTGACAGGGAGTGTGAGTAGGATTTACACTGACAGAGGGGAGTGTGAGCAGAGATTGCACTGAAAAGGGGAGTGTGAGCAGAGATTTACACTGACAGAGGGGAGTGTGAGCAGAGATTTACACTGACAGAGGAGAGTGTGAACAGGATTTACACTGACAGAGGGGAGTGGGCAATGATTTACACTGACAGGGGAGTGTGAACAGTGATTTACACTGACAGAGGGGAGTGTGAGCAGTGATTTACACTGACAGAGGGGAGTGTGAGCAGAGATTTACACTGACAGAGGGGAGTGTGAGCAGAGATTTGCACTGACAGAGGGGAGTGTGAGCAGTGATTTGCACTGACAGAGGGGAGTGTGAGCAGTGATTTACACTGACAGAGGGGAGTGTGAGCAGTGATTTACACTGACAGAGTAGAGTGTGAGTAGAGATTTACACTGACAGAGGGGAGTGTGAGCAGAGATTTGCACTGAAAGAGGGGAGTGTGAGCAGAGATTTACACTGACAGAGGGGAGTGTGAGGTGAGATTTACACTGACAGAGGAGAGTGTGAACAGTGATTTACACTGACAGAGGGGAGTGTGAGCAGTGATTTACACTGACAGAGAGGAGTGTGAGCAGTGATTTACACTGACAGGGTTGAGTGTGAGCAATGATTTACATTGACAGCAGGGTGTGTAAGCAGTGATTTACATTGACAGAGAGGAGTGTGAGCAGAGATTTACACTGACAGAGGGGAGTGTGATTAGTGATTTACACTGACAGAGGGGAGTGTGAGCAGAGATTTACACTGACAGAGGGGAGTGTGAGTCATGATTTACACTGACAGAGAGGAGTGTGAGCAGAGATTTACACTGACAGAGGGGAGTGTGAACAGTGATTTACACTGACAGAGGGGAGTGTGAACAGTGATTACACTGACAGAGGCGAGTGGAGCAGTGATTTACACTGACAGAGGAGAGTGTGAGCAGAGATTTACACTGACAGAGGAGGAGTGTAAACAATGATTTACACTGACAGAGGGGAGTGTGAGCAGAGATTTACACTGACAGAGGGGAGTGTGAGCAGAGATTTGCACTGACAGAGGGGAGTGTGAACAGTGATTTACACTGACAGGGGGAGTGTGAGCAGTGATTTACAATGACAGAGGCGAGTGATGTAGTGATTTACACTGACAGAGGGGAGTGTGCAAATGATTTACACTGTCAGAGGGAGTGTGAGCAGTGATTTACACTGACAGAGGAGAGTGTGAGCAGTGATTTACACTGACAGAGGAGAGTGTGAACAGAGATTTACACTGACAGAGGGGAGTGTGAACAGTGATTTACACTGACAGAGGGAGTGTGAACAGTGATTTCCACTGACAGAGGGGAGTGTGAACAGTGATTTACACTGACAGAGGGGAGTGTCAGCAGAGATTTACACTGACAGAGGGGAGTGTGAGCAGAGATTTGCACTGACAGAGGGGAGTGTGAGCATTGATTTACACTGACAGAGGGGAGTGTGAACAGTGATTTACACTGACAGAGGGGAGTGTGAGCAGTGATTTACACTGACAGAGTGGAGTGTGAGTAGAGATTTACACTGACAGAGGGGAGTGTGAGCAGAGATTTACACTGACAGAGGGGAGTGTGAACAGAGATTTACACTGACAGAGGGGAGTGTGAGCAGTGATTTACACTGACAGAGGAGAGTGTGAACATTGATTTACACTGACAGAGGGGAGTGTAAACAGTGAGTTACACTGACAGAGGGGAGTGTGAACAGTGATTTACATGACAGAGGGGAGTGTGAGCAGAGATTTACACTGACAGAGGGGAGTGTGAACAGTGATTTACACTGACAGAGGGGAGTGTGAGCAGTGATTTACACTGACAGAAGCGAGTGTGAGCAGTGATTTACACTGACAGAGGGGAGTGTGAGCAGAGATTTACACTGACAGAGAGGAGTGTGAGCCGTGATTTACACTGACAGAGGGGAGTGTGAGCAGTGATTTACACTGACAGAGGAGAGTGTGAGCAGTGATTTAAACTGACAGAGGGGAGTGTGAACAGTAGAACATAGAACATAGAACATAGAACAATACAGCACAGAACAGGCCCTTCGGCCTTCGATGTTGTGCCGACCAAAAAATAAAAAGCAATGCCCCTCCTAACTAAACCATTCCCTTCTCATCCATATACTTATCAACTAACCTCTTAAACGCCACCAAACTTGGCGCGTCTACAACAGCTGCAGGCAGGGCATTCCACTCCCTAATCACTCTTTGAGTAAAGAACCTACCTCTGATATCCGTCCTATAACTCATACCCCTTAATTTAAAGCTGTGTCCCCTCGTGCTAGCATTCTCCATCCTAGGAAAAAGGCTATCAATGTCCACCCTATCTAAACCTCTAATCATCTTATATGCTTCAATAAGATCCCCTCTTAGCCGCCTCCTTTCTAACGAAAAACAACCTCAAATCCTTCAACCTCTCTTCATAGGACCTGCCCTCCATACCAGGCAACATCATAGTAAACCTCCTCTGTACCCTCTCCAATGCCTCCACATCTTTCTTATAATGTGGCGACCAGAACTGCACACAATACTCCAAGTGCGGCCGCACTAGAGTTTTGTACAGCTGCAACATGATGCTGCGGCTCCGAAATTCAATCCCCCTACCAATAAAAGCTAAGACCCCATAAGCCTTCTTAACAACTTTATCCACTTGACTGCCTACTTTCAGGGATCTATTGACACATACACCAAGATCCTTCTGTTCCTCAACACTATTAAGAGCCCTACCATTAGCCCTATACTCTACACATTTATTGTTACTGCCAAAGTGCATTACCTCACACTTTTCCACATTAAACTCCATTTGCCACCTCTCGGCCCAGCTCTGCAACTTGTCCAAGGCACTCTGTAAACTAAAACACCCCTCTTCACTATCTACCACACCACCAACTTTAGTATCATCTGCAAATTTACTGATCCATCCCTCAATACCATCATCCAGATCATTTATAAAAATTACAAACAGCAGGGGCCCCAAAACAGACACCTGAGGCACACCACTTGTCACCGAACTCCACGATGAATATCTCCCATCAACCACCACCCTCTGTCTTCTATCTGCCAGCCAATTTCTAATCCAATTAGCTAAATCACCCTCTATTCCACACATCTGCATTTTCTGTAGAAGTCTTCCATGGGCCACCTTATCAAAAGCCTTACTAAAGTCCATATATACTACATCAACCGCCTTACCCCCATCCACCTCTCTGGTCACTTTCTCAAAAAACTCAATGAGGTTAGTAAGGCATGACCTACCCTTCACGAAACCAGTGATTTACACTGACAGAGGAGAGTGTGAGCAGTGAATTACACTGACAGAGGGGAATGCGAGCAGAGATTTACACTGACAGGGGGGAGTGTGAACAGTGATTTACACTGACAGAGGGGAGTGTGAGCAGTGAATTACACTGACAGAGGGGAGTGTGAGCAGTGAATTACACTGACAGAGGGGAGGGTGAACAGTGATTGCACTGACAGAGATGAGTGTGAACAATGATTTACACTGATAGAGGGGAGTGTCAGCAGTGATTTGCACCGACAGAAGGGAGTGTGAGCAGTGATTTACACTGACAGAGGGGAGTGTGAGTAGAGATATACACTGACAGAGAGCAGTGTGAGAAGAGATTTACACTGACAGAGAGGAGTGTGAGCAGAGATGTACACTGACAGAGGTGACTGTGAGCTGAGATTTACACTGACAGAGAGCAGTGTCAGCAGAGATTTACACTCACAGAGGGGAGCGCGATTTGTGATTTACAATAACAGAGGGGAGTGTGAGGAGAGATTTACACTGACTGAGGGGAGTGTGAGCAGTCATTTACACTGACAGAGAGGAGTGTGAGCAGTGATTTACACTGACAGAGGGGAGTGTGAGCAGAGATTTACACTGACAGAGGGGAGTGTGAGCAGTGATTTACACTGACAGAGAGGAGTGTGAGCAGTGATTTACACTGACAGAGGGGAGTGTAAGCAGTGATTTACACTGACAGAGGGGAGTGTGAGCAGAGATTAACACTGACAGAGGAGAGTGTGAGCAGAGACATACAATGACATAGGAGAGTGTGAACAGAGACTTACACTGACAGAGGGGAGTGTGAGCAGTGATTTACACTGACAGAGGAGACTGTGAGCAGAGATTACACTGACAGAGAGAGTGTGAGAGTGATTTAACTGAGAGAGGGGAGTGTGAGCAATGATTTACACTGAAAGAGGAGTGTGAGCAGAGATTTACATGACAGAGGAGATGGAGCAGAGATTTACACTGACAGAGGGGAGTGTGAGCAGTGATTTAACCTGACAGAGGGGTGTGTGAGCAGAGATTTACACTGAAAGAGGGCAGTGTGAGCAGAGATTTACACTGACAGAGGGGAGTGTGAACAGTGATTTACACTGACAGAGGGGAGTGTGAGCAGAGATTTACATTGACAGAGGGGAGTGTGAGCAGAGATTTACACTGACAGAGAGGAGTGTGATCAGAGATGTACACTGACAGAGGGGAGTGTGAGTAGAGATTTACACTGACAGAGAAGAGAGTGATGTGTCATTTACACTAACAAAGGGGAGTGTGAGCAGAGATTTACAGTGACAGAGGAGAGTGTGAGCAGAGGTTTACACAGACAGAGGAGAGTGTGAGCAGTGATTTACACTGACATAGGACAGTGTGAACAGAGATTTACACTGACAGAGGAGACTGTGAGCAGAGATTTACACTGACAGAGAGGAGTGTGAGCAATGATTTACACTGAAAGAGGGGAGTGTGAGCAGAGATTTACACTGACAGAGGGGAGTGTGAGCCGTGATTAACCTGACAGAGGGGAGTGTGAGCAGAGATTTAAACGAAAGAGGGGAGTGTGAGCAGAGATTTACACTGACAGACGGGAGTGTGAACAGTGATTTACACTGACAGAGGGGAGTGTGAGCAGAGATTTACATTGACAGAGGAGAGTGTGAGCAGAGATTTACACTGACAGAGAGGAGTGTGATCAGAGATGTACACTGACAGAGGGGAGTGTGAGTAGAGATTTACACTGACAGAGAAGAGAGTGATTTGTGATTTACACTAACAAAGGGGAGTGTGAGCAGAGATTTACACTGACAGTGGAGAGTGTGAGCAGAGGTTTACACAGACAGAGGAGAGTGTGAGCAGTGATTTACACTGACATAGGACAGTGTGAACAGAGATTTACACTGACAGAGAGGAGTGTGAGCCGTGATTTACACTGACAGAGGGGAGTGTGAGCAGTGATTTACACTGACAGAGGAGAGTGTGAGCAGTGATTAATTTACACTGACAGAGGAGAGTGTGAGCAGTGAATTACACTGACAGAGGGGAATGCGAGCAGAGATTTACACTGACAGAGGGGAGTGTGAACAGTGATTTACACTGACAGAGGGGAGTGTGAGCAGTGAATTACACTGACAGAGGGGAGTGTGAGCAGTGATTTACACTGACAGAGGGGAGGGTGAACAGTGATTGCACTGACAGAGATGAGTGTGAACAATGGTTTACACTGATAGAGGGGAGTGTCAGCAGTGATTTGCACCGACAGAAGGGAGTGTGAGCAGTGATTTACACTGACAGAGAGGAGTGTGAACAGAGTTTTACAGTAACAGAGGGGAGTGTAAGCAGAGATTGACACTTACAGAGGGGAGTGTCAGCAGAGATTTACACTGACAGAGGGGAGTGTGAGTATTGATTTACACTGACAGAGGGGAGTGTGAGCTGAGATATACACTGACAGAGAGCAGTGTCAGCAGAGATTTACACTCACAGAGGGGAGCGCGATTTGTGATTTACAATAACAGAGGGGAGTGTGAGGAGAGATTTACACTGACAGAGGGGAGTGTGATTTGTGATATACACTGGCAGAGAGGAGTGTGAGCAGAGATTTACACTGACTGAGGGGAGTGTGAGCAGTCATTTACACTGACAGAGAGGAGTGTGAGCAGTGATTTACACTGACAGAGGGGAGTGTGAGCAGAGATTTACACTGACAGAGGGGAGTGTGAGCAGTGATTTACACTGACAGAGAGGAGTGTGAGCAGTGATTTACACTGACAGAGGGGAGTGTAAGCAGTGATTTACACTGACAGAGGGGAGTGTGAGCAGAGATTTACACTGACAGAGGAGAGTGTGAGCAGAGATTAACACTGACAGAGGAGAGTGTGAGCAGAGACTTACAATGACATAGGAGAGTGTGAACAGAGACTTACAATGACAGAGGGGAGTGTGAGCAGTGATTTACACTGACAGAGGAGACTGTGAGCAGAGATTTACACTGACAGAGAGGAGTGTGAGCAGTGATTTAACCTGACAGAGGGGAGTGTGAGCAATGATTTACACTGAAAGAGGGGAGTGTGAGCAGTGATTTACACTGACAGCGAAGAGAGTGATGTGTGATTTACACTAACAAAGGGGAGTGTGAGCAGAAATTTACACTGACAGAGGACAGTGTGAGCAGAGATTTACAGTGACAGAGGAGAGTGTGAACAGAGATTTACACAGACAGAGGAGAGTGTGAGCAGAGGTTTACACAGACAGAGGAGAGTGTGAGCAATGATTTACACTGACTGAGGGGAGTGTGAGCAGAGATTTACACTGACAGAGAGGAGTGTGAGCATGATTTACCTGAAAGAGGGGAGTGTGAGCAGAGATTACCTAGGGGTGAAGTGATTTAACTGACAGGGGAGTGAGCAGGATTACATGACGGGTGGTTTACATGAAGAGGGGAGTGTGAGCAGGATTTCCTGACAGAGGGGTGTGGGGTTGGGAGTGTGAGCAGTGATTTACCTGACAGAGGGGAGTGTGAGCAGTGATTTACACTGACAGAGGGGAGTGTGAGCAGAGATTTACACTGAAAGAGGGGTGTGAGCGAGATTACACTGACAGAGGGGAGTGTGAACAGTGATTTACACTGACAGAGGGGAGTGTGAGCAGAGATTTACACTGACAGAGGGGAGTGTGAGCAGAGATTTACACTGACAGAGAGGAGTGTGATCAGAGATGTACACTGACAGAGGGGAGTGTGAGTAGAGATTTACACTGACAGAGAAGAGAGTGATTTGTGATTTACACTAACAAAGGGGAGTGTGAGCAGAGATTTACACTGACAGTGGAGAGTGTGAGCAGAGGTTTACACTGACATAGGACAGTGTGAACAGAGATTTACACTGACAGAGAGGAGTGTGAGCCGTGATTTACACTGACAGAGGGGAGTGTGAGCAGTGATTTACACTGACAGAGGAGAGTGTGAGCAGTGATTTAAACTGACAGAGGGGAGTGTGAACAGTGATTTACACTGACAGAGGAGAGTGTGAACAGTGATTTACACTGACAGAGGGAGTGTGGCAGTGAATTACTGACAGAGGGGAATGCGAGCAGAGATTTACACTGACAGAGGGGAGTGTGAACAGTGATTTACACTGACAGAGGGGAGTGTGAGCAGTGAATTACACTGACAGAGGGGAGTGTGAGCAGTGAATTACACTGACAGAGGGGAGGGTGAACAGTGATTGCACTGACAGAGATGAGTGTGAACAATGGTTTACACTGATAGAGGGGAGTGTCAGCAGTGATTTGCACCGACAGAAGGGAGTGTGAGCAGTGATTTACACTGACAGAGAGGAGTGTGAACAGAGTTTTACAGTAACAGAGGGGAGTGTAAGCAGAGATTGACACTTACAGAGGGGAGTGTCAGCAGAGATTTACACTGACAGAGGGGAGTGTGAGTATTGATTTACACTGACAGAGGGGAGTGTGAGTAGAGATATACACTGACAGAGAGCAGTGTGAGAAGAGATTTACACTGACAGAGAGGAGTGTGAGCAGAGATGTACACTGACAGAGGTGACTGTGAGCTGAGATTTACACTGACAGAGAGCAGTGTCAGCAGAGATTTACACTCACAGAGGGGAGCGCGATTTGTGATTTACAATAACAGAGGGGAGTGTGAGGAGAGATTTACACTGACAGAGGGGAGTGTGATTTGTGATATACACTGGCAGAGAGGAGTGTGAGCAGAGATTTACACTGACTGAGGGGAGTGTGAGCAGTCATTTACACTGACAGAGAGGAGTGTGAGCAGTGATTTACACTGACAGAGGGGAGTGTGAGCAGAGATTTACACTGACAGAGGGGAGTGTGAGCAGTGATTTACACTGACAGAGGGGAGTGTGAGCAGTGATTTACACTGACAGAGGGGAGTGTGAGCAGAGATTTACACTGACAGAGGAGAGTGTGAGCAGAGATTAACACTGACAGAGGAGAGTGTGAGCAGAGACTTACAATGACATAGGAGAGTGTGAACAGAGACTTACAATGACAGAGGGGAGTGTGAGCAGTGATTTACACTGACAGAGGAGACTGTGAGCAGAGATTTACACTGACAGAGAGGAGTGTGAGCAGTGATTTAACCTGACAGAGGGGAGTGTGAGCAATGATTTACACTGAAAGAGGGGAGTGTGAGCGAGTATTTACACTGACAGAGGGAGTGTGAGCAGTGATTTACACTGACAGAGGGGAGTGTGAGCAAGTTTACACTGAAAGAGGGCATGTGAGCAGAGATTTACACTGACAGACGGGAGTGTGAACAGTGATTTACACTGACAGAGGGGAGTGTGAGCAGAGATTTACATTGACAGAGGGGAGTGTGACGAGATTTACACTGACAGAGGGGAGTGTGAGCAGAGATTTACACTGACAGAGAGGAGTGTGAACAGTGATTTACACTGACAGAGGGGAGTGTGAGCAGTGATTTACACTGACAGAGGGGAGTGTGAGCAGTGATTTACACTGACAGAGGGGAGTGTGAGCAGAGATTTACACTGACAGAGGGGAGTGTGAGCAGAGATTTACACTGACAGAGGGGAGTGAGATTTGTGATTTACACTGACAGAGGGGAGTGTGAGCAGAGGTGTACACTGACAGAGGGGCGTATGATTTGTGATTTACACTGAGAGAGAGGAGTGTGAGCAGAGATTTACACTGACAGAGAGGAGTGTGAACAGTGACTTCCACTGACAGAGGGGAGTGTCAGCAAGTGATTTACACTGACAGAGGGGAGTGTGAGCAGAGATTTACACTGACAGAGGGGAGTGTGAGCAGTGATTTACACTGACAGAGGGGAGTGTGAGCAGAGATTTACACTGACAGAGGGGAGTTTGAGCAGTGATTTACACTGACAGAGGGGAGTGTGAGCAGTGATTTATACTGACAGAGAGGAGTGTGAACAGTGATTTAAACTGACAGAGGGGAGTGTGAGCAGAGATTTATACTGACAGAGAGGAGTGTGAACAGTGATTTACACTGACAGAGAGGAGTGTGAGCAGAGATTTACACTGACAGAGGGGAGTGTGAGCAGTGATTTACACTGACAGAGGGGAACGTGAGCAGAGATTTACACTGACAGAGGGGAGTGTGAGCAGTGATTTACACTGACAGAGGGGAGTTTGAGCATGATTTACACTGAAAGGGGGAGTGTGAGCGAGAGTAACACTGACAGAGGAGAGTGTGAGCAGAGGATTTACACTGACTAGGAGAGTTGAACAGAGACTTACACTGACAGAGAGGAGTGAAGCAGAGATTTACACTGACAGAGAGGAGTGTGAACAGTGATTTACACTGACAGAGGGGAGTGTGAGCAGAGATTTACACTGACAGAGGGGAGTGTGAGCAGTGATTTACACTGACTGAGGGGAACGTGAGCAGAGATTTACACTGACAGAGGGGAGTGTGAGCAACGATTTACACTGAAAGAGGGGAGTGTGAGTAGAGATTAACACTGACAGAGGAGAGTGTGAGCAGAGATTTACACTGACATAGGAGAGTGTGAACAGAGACTTACACTGACAGAGGGGAGTGTGAGCAGTGATTTACACTGACAGAGGAGACTGTGAGCAGAGATTTACACTGACAGAGGGGAGTATGAGCAGTGATTTAACCTGACAGAGGGGAGTGTGAGCAGAGATTTACACAGACAGAGGGGATTGTGAGCTGAGATTTACACAGACAGAGGGGAGTGTGAACAGTGATTTACACTGACAGATTGGAGTGTGAGCAGAGGTTTACACTGATGGAGGGTAGTGTGAACAGTGATTTACACTGACGTAGGGGAGTGTGAGCAGTGATTTGCACTGACAGAGGGGAGTGTGAACTGTGATTTGCACTGACAGAGGGGAGTGTGAGCAGTGATTTACACTGTGGAGTGTGAGCAGGTGTGTTTTACCTTTTATCCTATAACTCTCTTCTACATTTTTCCGGCCAAAATGCATCACCTCGCATTTATCCAGATTAAATTCCATTTGCCATCTATCTGCCCAGTCTACCAACCTATTTTTGTCCTGTTGTATTGCCTGGCACTGCTCCTCTGTACCCGCCAATCCAAGCGTCTTAGTGTCATCAGCAAACTTGCTGATCTCACCACATACCCTAACTGCCAAGTCGTTTATGTAGACCACAAATAGAAGAGGACCTAGTACTGAGCCTTGTGGCACTCCACTAGTGACAGGCTTCCAGTCGGAAAAAGAGCCTTCCACTACTACCCTCTGTCTCCTCCTCCCGAGCCAGTTCTCGACCCATCTACATACCCGACCCTGTATCTCATGCGCCTTCACCTTCTCTATCAGTCTACCATGGGGAACCTTGTCAAACGCCTTACTGAAATCCATGTAGACGACATCAACGGCTTGTCCTTCATCAACTGTTTTTGCCACTTCTTCAAAAAATTCCACTAGATTCGTAAGACAAGACTTCCCCTTGACGAAGCCATGCTGCGTATCCCTGATCAGATCGCAGCACTCCAGATGCTCATACATCCTGTCCCTGAGGATCCTCTCCATTAGCTTACTGGCACTTTTGTGTGCCATGAATGAATCAAATCAAAGTATTCATTCAGGATCTCATTCACTTCCTGTGGTCCCACCCATCACTTCCCTCCATTGTCTCTGAGTGAGGCGACTGTTTCTCTCGCTATCCTCTTGCTCCGAATATATGTATAAAAAACCTTGGGATTCTTCTTGACCCTGTTTGCTGAAGACATTTTATGGCCCCTTTTAGCCCTCCTAATGCCATATTAAATTTCCTGCCTACTTTCACTATATTCCACAAGGATTTTGTCAGTTTTTAGATATCTAGACCTATCGTGTGCCTCCTTTTGCCTTTTGATTAAACTTATATTTTCCCTTCTCATCCATGCTTCCTGAATCCTGCCATTTTTAGCCTTTATTTTTGTGGGGACGTGCCTGTCCCATACTTTAATCACCTGATCGTTAAAAGATTCCCACACTCCAGACACAGATTTGCCCTCAAATAGCCATTATCCACATTGCCCAGTTCCTGTCTAATTGTCCCTTTCCCAGTTAAACACCCGGATCCGAGGGCCACTCTTGGCCTTATCCACGATTACTCGAAATCTTATGGAATTATGGTCGCTGAGGACAAAATGCTCCCGCACTGAAACATTGATTCCCCTGGCCTGACTCGTTCTCCCAATACCAAGCCTAGTATGGCTCTCTCCCCCTGGTTAGATTGTCAATATTCTGTATCAAAAAGCCCTCCGGGACACATTGAACTAACTGCTCTCCATCCAAGCCCCTGGCTGGAAGAGAATCCCAGTCAATGTGGGGGAGGTTAAAGTCACCCACCACAACTACCCTGCTTTTTTCACAGAGAGTCACAGAAGTTTACAGCAGGGAAACAGGCCCTTCAGCCCAACTTGTCCGTGCCACTCCTTACTTTCAAACCACTAAGCTAATCCCAATTGCCCACATTTGGCCCATGTCCCTCTACACCCATCATACCATCCAACTACCTGAATGCTTTTTAAAAGATAAAATTTTACCCGTCTCTACTACTGCCTCTGGCAGCTTGTTCCAGACACTCACCATCCTCTGGATGAAAAAAATTGCTCCTCTGGACCCTCTCCCCTCTCACCTTAAACCTGTCCCCTCTAGTTTTAGACTCCCCTACCTTTGGGGAAAAGATATTGACTATCTCGCTGATCTGTGCCCCTCGTTATTTTATAGACCTCTATAAGATCACCCCTCAGCCCCCTACGCTCCAGAGAAAAAAGTCCCAGTCTATCCAGCATCTCCTTATAACTCAATCCATCAAGTCCCGGTAACATCCTAGTAAATCTTTTGTGCACTCTTTCTAGTTTAATAATATCCTTTCTATAATAGGGTGACCAGAATTGCACACAGTATTCCAAGTGTGGTCTTACCAATGTAGAGGGATTGAATTTCGGAGCCGCAACGTCATGTTGCAACTGTACAAAACTCTAGTGCGGCCGCACTTGGAGTATTGTGTGCAGTTCTGGTCCCCACATTAAAAGAAAGATGTGGAGGCATTGGAGAGGGTACAGAGGAGGTTTACCAGGATGTTGCCTGGTATGAAGGGCAGGTCTTATGAGGAGAGGCTGAGGGATTGAGGTTGTTTTCGTTAGAAAGGAGGAGGCTAAGAGGGGACCTGATCGAAACATATAAGATGATTAGAGGTTTAGATAGGGTGGACAGTGATAGCCTTTTTCATAGGATGGAAAAAGCTAGCACGAGGGGACACAGCTTTAAATTAAGGGGTGATAGTTATAGGACGGATATCAGAGTCAGGTTCTTTACCCAAAGGGTGGTTCGGGAGTGGAATGCCCTGCCTGCAGCGGTTGTAGATGCGCCAAGTTTGGTGGCGTTTAAGAGGGTAGTTGATAAGTATATGGAAGAGAAGGGAATGGTTTAGTTTGGAGGGGCATTGCTTTTTATATTGGTCGGCGCAACATCGAAGGCCGAAGGGCCTGTTCTGTGCTGTAGTGTTCTAATGTCTCGTACAACTTCAACAAGACATCCCAACTTCTGTATTCAATGTTCTGACCAATGAAACCAAGCATGCTGAATGCCTTCTTCACCACTCTGTCCCCCTGTGACTCCACTTCCAAGGAGCTATGAACCTGTACCCCGAGATCTCTTTGTTCTGTAACTCTCCCCAACACCCTACCATTAACTGAGTAAGTCCTGCCCTGGTTCAATCGAACAAAATACATCACCTCACATTTATCTAAATTAAACTCCATCTGCCATTCGTCAGCCCACTGGCCCAATTGATCAAGATCTTGTTGCAATTGGAGATAACTTTCTTCACTGTCCACTATGCCACCAATCTTGGTGTCATCTGCAAACTTACTAACCATGTCCCCTACATTCTCATCCAAATCACAAATAACAGTGGGCCCAGCACTGATCCCTGAGGCACACCACTGGTCACAGGCCTCCAGTCTGAAAAACAACTCTCTACAACCACCCTCTGGCTTCTGTGAAGAAAGGATGGTTAGTGGTTTAAATTTTTGGGCAGGATCTTGTTTACTCGTTACGCTGAGTGAGTTTGGGTAAAAGTTATTAGGATATTAAAGAAATGTTGATAGATTGGAACAGGACGAGGGTAAAATATCAGCAGGCAGGGAGGTAAAAGAAGCGGAAAATATGAAAGGAGTTTGACCAGTGGAAGCCCCAATTAAAGATATTATCGAGATTATCGAGGAACAGACACAGTTAGAGAGTGAATAAATATTCCAGGGGACACAGCGGAGAGGAGAGATCATCTCGATAGTAAAGGATAGAATCAGGACAGCAATGGGAAAGGGTCCAGTCAGAAAATCACAGATTCAAATGAAATAGAGAGAGACAGAGAGACAGAGAGACAGACAGAGACAGAGAGACAGACAGAGACAGAGAGACAGACAGAGACAGAGAGACAGAGAGACAGACACACAGAGACAGACAGAGACAGACAGAGACAGAGAGACAGAGAGACACACAGAGACAGACAGACACACACAGAGACAGACAGAGACAGACAGACACACAGAGACAGAGAGACAGACACACAGAGACAGAGAGACAGACACACAGAGACAGAGAGACACACAGAGACAGACAGACACACACAGAGACAGACAGACAGACAGACAGAGACAGAGAGACAGAGACAGAGAGAGACAACACAGAGACAGACAGACAGACAGACAGAGACAGAGAGACAGACAGACAGACACAGAGACAGACAGACAGACACACAGAGACAGAGAGACAGACAGACAGAGACAGAGAGACAGACAGACAGACACAGAGACAGACAGACACACACAGAGACAGACAGACAGACAGACAGAGACAGAGAGACAGACAGACAGACACAGAGACAGACAGACAGACACACACAGAGACAGAGACAGACACACACGCACAGAGACAGAGACAGACACACACGCACAGAGACAGAGACAGACACACACACACAGAGACAAACACACAGACAGACAGACAGCCAGACACACACACACACAGAGACAGACAGACACACACACACACACACACACAGACAGACACACACAAACAGACACACACACACACACAGACAGACAGACACACACAGAGACAGAGAGACACACAGAGACAGAGAGACACACACACACAGAGACAGACAGACAGACACACACAGAGACAGACACACAGACAGACAGACAGACAGACACACACACACACAGAGACAGACAGAGACACACACACAACACACACAGACAGACACACACAGACAGACAGACACACACACAGAGACAGAGAGACACACGAGAAGAGAGACACACAACACAGAGACAGAGAGACACACACACACAGAGACAGAGACAGACACACACACACGAGACAGAACACACAGACAGACAGACAGCCAGACACACACACACACAGAGACAGACAGACACACACACACACACACACAAGACAGACACACACAACACAACACACAGAGACAGGAAGACAACACACAGAGACAGAGAGAACACACAGAGACAGAGAGACACACACACACACACACACAGACAGACACACAACAGACCACACACAGAGACAGACAGACAGACACACACACAGAGACAGACACACACACACACACAGAGCAGGAACAGTGTCTCTCTCTCTCTCAGCCTGTTTAACAGCTGCCGTTTATTAACCAGGATGTGAGTCACACAGTAACCTCTCGAGGAGTCACAATAAACAGAACAAAAATATCAATTTTTTTTGTGGGCAGTGACTCATTTAACCAACTCAGAACAGTACAGCGCGGGAACAGGCCCTTCGATCCTCCAATCCCCAACCAACCATGATGCCTGAATTAAACTTTCTGCCCTTACTCAGTTCCTAACCCTCTACTCCCTCTCTATTCAAGGACCCATCCAGCTGCCTCTTCAATGTTGCTGATGTTCCTGCTTCCACCCCCCTCCTCTGGCAGCACGTTCCAGGCACCCATCACTGTCTGTGTGAGAAACCTCCCCCCACATCTCCCTTAAACTGTCCCCCTCTCACCTTCAACCTGTGTCTCCCCCCCCCACCCCCGTAATTGATATCTCCACCCTGGGGAAAAGCCTCTGACTATCCACCCTGTCTGTGCCTCTCATCATTGTGTAGACCTTTATCAGGTCTCCCCCCAGCCTTCGTCTTTCCAGTAAAAACAATCCCAGTTTATCCAACCTCTGCTCATAGCCAACACCCTCGAGACCAGGGAACATCCTGGTGAACCTTCTCTGCACTCTCTCCAAAGCTTCCACATCCTTCTGGTAGTGTGGGTGACCAGAACTGCACACAATACTCCAAATGCAGCCTAACCAGGGTTTTATAAAGCTGCAACATGATTTCCCAACTCCTGTACTCAGTGTCCCGGCTGATGAAAACAAGCATATCATAATCTTCTTAATCACCTTGGCAATAATCACCTGTATTGCCACTTTGAGGGAACTGTGGACCTGTACGCCCAGATCCCTCTGTACGTTAACGTTCTGAAGGGTTCTGCCATTTACAGTATAATTCACACCTAAATTTGATCCTGCAAAGTGCATCACCTCGCTTTTATCCAGATTAAACTCCATCTGCCATCTCTCTGCCCAACTCTCCAATCTGCCTATATCCTGTTGTACCTTCTGGCAATCCTCAAACAGTGAGTCAGTTTGTGACTCCTGATCCCACCCCATCCTCTCTTCCTGTTTCCCCAGCCTGGCCCCACAGTCTCACAGACGGTGCTAGAAAGGAGAAGTTTCTACACGTTCTCTCACACTGTATAAGAATATAAGAACCAGGAGCAGGAGTCGGCCATTTGACCCCTCCAGCCTGCCCCACTATTCAGTAAGATTACGGCTGATCTGTTTATGGACTCAGCTCCACTTTCCGCCCGCTCACCATAACCCTTAATCCCTTTACTGTTCAAAAATTTATCTATCTTTGCCTTAAAAACATTCAATGAGGGAACCTCAACTGCTTCACTGGGCAGGGAATTCCACACATTCACAACCCTTTGTGTGAAGAAGTTCCTCCTTAACTCAGACCTAAATCTGCTTCCCCTTTATTTTAAGGCTATTCCCCTAGTTCTAGTTTCACCCACCAGTGGAAACAACTTCCCTGCTTCTATCTTATCAATTCCCTTCATAATCTTATATGTTTCTATAAGATCTCCCCTCATTCTTCTGAATTCCAATGAGTACAGCCCCAGTCTACTCAGTGTCTCCTCATAAGCCAATCCTCTCAACTCCGGAATCAACCTAATGAATCCCCTCTGCATCCGCTCCAGTGCCAGTATATCCTTCCTCAAATAAGGAGACCAGAACTGTACACAGTAACTCCAGCACCTTATACAGCTGCAACATAACCTCGCTGTTTTTAAACTCCATCCCTTTAGTAATGAAGGGCAAAATTCCATTTGTCTTCTTAATCTGCTGTACCTGTAAACCAACTCCTTGAGATTCCTGCACAAGGACACCCAGGTCCCTCTGTACAGCAGCATGCTGCAATTTTTTACCATTTAAATAATAGTCCATTTTGCTGTTATAGAACATAGAACATTATAACACAGTACAGGCCCTTCAGCCCTCGATGTTTCGCCGACCAGTGGAACCAATCTAATGACCCTCGATCCTAAACTATTCCAATGCTATCCATATGCCTATCCACTGACCATTTGAACGCCCTTAAACTTGGCAACTCCACAACTGCTGCAGGCAGGGCATTCCACACCCTTACTACCCTCTGAGTAAAGAACCCACCTCTAGCATCTGTCCTATAACTACCACCCCTTAATTTAAAGCTATGTCCCCTCGTGTTATCTATCTCCATCCGAGGAAAAAGGCTCTCACTGTCCACCCTATCTAACCCTCTGATCATCTTATATGTTTCTATTAAGTCACCTCTTAGCCTTCTTCTCTCTAATGAAAATAACTTCAAATCCCTCAGCCTTTCCTCATAAGACCTGCCCTCCATACCAGGCAACGTCCTGGTAAACCTCCTCAGTACCCTCTCCAATGCCTCCACATCTTTCTTATAATGTGGGGACCAGAATTGCACACAATACTCCAAGTGCAGCCACACCAGAGTTTTGTACACTTGCAACATGACATCTCGGCTCCAAAATTCAATCCCTCTACCAATAAATGCTAACACACCGTACGCCTTCTTAACAACTTTATCAACTTGAGTACCAACTTTCAGAGATCTATGCACCACTACACCGAGATCTCTCTGCTCATCTACACTACTAAGAGTCCTACCATTAGCCCTATATTCTGCACACATATTACTCTTACCAAAGTGAATCACCTCACACTTTTCCACATTAAACATTTCGGATCAGTAAATTTGCAGATGATACTAAAGTTGGTGGTGTGGTAGATAGTGAAGAGGGGTGTTTTAGTTTACAGAGTGACTTGGACAAGTTGCAGAGCTGGGCCGAGAGGTGGCAAATGGAGTTTAATGTGGAAAAGTGTGAGGTAATGCACTTTGGCAGGAACAATAAATGTGTAGAGTATAGGGCTAATGGTAGGGCTCTTAATAGTGTTGAGGAACAGAAGGATCTTGGTGTATGTGTCAATAGATCCCTGAAAGTAGGCAGTCAAGTGGATAAAGTTGTTAAGAAGGCATATGGAGTCTTAGCTTTTATTGGTAGGGGGATTGAATTTAGGAGCCGCAGCATCATGTTGCAACTGTACAAAACTCTAGTGCGGCCGCACTTGGAGTATTGTGTGCAGTTCTGGTCGCCACATTATAAGAAAGATGTGGAGGCATTGGAGAGGGTACAGAGGAGGTTTACCAGGATGTTGCCTGGTATGGAGGGCAGGTCCTATGAAGAGAGGTTGAAGGATTTGAGGTTGTTTTCGTTAGAAAGGAGGCGGCTAAGAGGGGATCTTATTGAAGCATATAAGATGATTAGAGGTTTAGATAGGGTGGACAGTGATAGCCTTTTTCCTAGGATGGAGAAAGCTAGCACGAGGGGACACAGCTTTAAATTAAGGGGTATGAGTTATAGGACGGATATCAGAGGTAGGTTCTTTACTCAAAGAGTGATTAGGGAGTGGAATGCCCTGCCTGCAGCTGTTGTAGATGCGCCAAGTTTGGTGGCGTTTAAGAGGTTAGTTGATAAGTATATGGATGAGAAGGGAATGGTTTAGTTAGGAGGGGCATTGCTTTTTATTTTGGTCGGCACAACATCGGGGGCCGAAGGGCCTGTTCTGTGCTGTATTGTTCTATGTTCTATGTTCTATGTTCTAAACTCCCTTTGCCACCTCACGGCCCAGCTCTGCAACTTATCTATGTCCCTCTGCAAACTGTAACATCCATCCTCACTGTCTACAATTCCTCAGACTTTGGTGTCATCTGCAAATTTACTAATCCAACCCTCTACACCCTCATCTAGGTCATTTATAAAAATGACGAACAGCAGTGGCCCTAAAACAGATCCTTGAGGTACACCACTTGTAACTGCACTCCAGGTTGAATATTTCCCATCAACCACCACCCTCTGTCTTCTATCAGCTAGCCAATTCCTAATCCAAACTGCTAAATCACCTTCAATCCCATGCATCTGCACTTTCTGCAGTAGCCTACCATGGGGAACCTTATCAAACGCTTTGCTAAAATCCACATACACTACATCAACTGCCTTACCCTTATCTACCTCTTTGGTCACCTCCTCAAAAAACTCAATAAGGTTTGTGAGGCACGACCTACCCTTCACAAAACCGTGCTGACTATCCCTAATCAATTTATTCCTCTCTAGATGCTTATAAATCCTATCCCTTATAATTCTTTCCAAGACCTTGCCCACAACAGAAGTCAGGCTCACCGGTCTATAATTTCCAGGATGGTCCCTACTCCCCTTTTTGAACAAAGGGACAACATTTGCCATCCTCCAGTCTTCCGGCACTATACCTGTAGCTAACGACGACATGAAGATCAAAGCCAAAGGCTCTGCAATCTCCTCTCTAGCCTCCCAGAGTAACCTGGGATAAATCCCATCTGGCCCAGGGGACTTATCAATTTTCATACCCTCAAGATTCGCTAACACCTCCTCCTTATGTACCTCTATCCTGTCTAGTCTACAACCCTGTATCCCAGTATTCTCCCCAACTCCATTGACATTTTCCCCCATGAAGACCGATGAAAAATATTCATTCAGTTCGTCAAAATGGATGACCTCACATTTACCAACATTTTACTCCATCTGCCAGACCCACGCCCACTCACTTAGACTATCTATATCCCTTTGCAGACTCTCGGTGTCCTCTGCACACTTTGCTCTGCCACTCATCTTAGTGTCATCTGTGCATTTTGACACACTACACTGCGTCCCCAACTCCAAATCATCTGTGTAAATCATAAACTATTGCGGTTCCAACACTCATCCCTGAGGAACACCACTAGTAACTGATCACCAACCAGAAAAACACCCATTTACCCCCACTGTTTGCTTTCTGTTAGTTAACCAATACTCTATCCGTGCTAATACATTACCTGTAACACTGTGCACCTTTATCTTATGGAGCAGTCTTTGATGCAGCACCTTATCAAATGCTTTCTGGAAATTCAGATACGCCACATCCACAGGTTCCCCATTGTCCACTGCACATGTAATGTTCTCAAAGAATTCCACCAAATTAATCAAACATGATCTTCCCTTCATGAACCCAAGCTGCATCTTCCCAATGGGACAATTTATATCCAGATATCTCACTATTTTTTCCTTGATGATAGATTCAAGTATTTCCCTATTACAGAAGTTAAGCTGACTGGCCTATAATTACCTGCCTTTTATCTACCTCCTTTTTAAACAGTACCATCACATTTGCTGTTTTCCAATCTGTGGGAACCACCCCAGAGTCCAGTGAATTTTGGTAAATTATCACTAGTGTATTTGCTATTTCTCCCGCCATCTCTTTTAGTTCCCTGGGATTCATTCCATCAGGACCAGGAGACTTGTCTACCTTTAGCCCCATTAACTTGTCCAACACTACTTCTTTCGTGATAGTTTCTAGGTTCCCACCTGCCATAACCTTCCTGTCATCAATTTTGGACATTTATTTGTGTCTCTCTATAATGACTCTCTTTCTTTCTCTCTCTATCTCCCTCTCTCTCTCACACATTCTCTCTACACTGACTCGCTCTCAGTCTCTCGCTCTCAGTCTCTCTCTCTACCTCTCTCTTGCTTTCTGTCTCTCTCTCTCTCACTCTCTCTCTCGCTGTCTCTCTCGCTGTCTCTCTCACTGTCTATCTTTCTCACACACTTTCTAAAGCAGGTGAAGAGATATTTAGATTGAGCTGATGTTTTCATGTTAAAGTTAAATATTTATTTATTTGTCACAAATAGACGTATATTAACACAGCAATGAAGTTACTGTGAAAATCCCCTAGTCGCCACACTCCAGTTCCTGTTCGGGTTACACAGAGAGAATTTAGCACGGCCAATAATCAGGACATCTTTCAGACTGTGGGAGGGAACTGGAGCACCTGAAGGAAACCCACACAGACACGGGGAGAACATAGGCTGGACTCTCAGAGATTATTTCCCAGGGCTGAAATGGTCGTGACGAGAGGGCACAGATTTAAGGTGCAGGGAAGCAAGTACAGAGGGGATGCTAGGGGAAAGTTTTTCACTCAGAGGGTGGTGAGTGAATGGAATCGGCTGCCGTCGGTGGTGGTCGAGGCGAACTCGCTGGGGTCTTTTAAAAGACTTCTGGATGAGTATATGGGATCCAATGGGATTGGGGGTTATAGATAGGTCTATGGCTGGGTAGGTTTTGATGTGTTCGGCACAACTTGTGGGCCGAAGGGCCTGTTTGTGCTGTAGTGTTCTATGTAACACGCAGACTCCACACAGGCAGTGACCCAAGCCAGGAATCGAACCCGGGTCCCTGGCACTGTAAGACAGCAGTGTGAATCACTGTGTCACCGTGCTGCCCTGGGTCCCTGGCACTGTGAGACAGCAGTGTGAATCACTGTGTCACCGTGCTGCCCCGAGTCCCTGGCGCTGTGAGACAGCAGTGTGAATCACTGTGTCACCGTGCTGCCCCGGGTCCCTGGCGCTGTGAGAGAGCAGTGTGAATCACTGTGTCACCGTGCTGCCCCGGGTCCCTGGCACTGTGAGACAGCAGTGTGAATCACTGTGTCACCGTGCTGCCCCCGGTTCCCTGGCACTGTGAGACAGCAGTGTGAATCACTGTGTCACCGTGCTGCCCCGGGTCCCTGGCACTGTGAGACAGCAGTGTGAATCACTGTGTCACCGTGCTGCCCCGGGTCCCTGGCACTGTGAGACAGCAGTGTGAATCACTGTGTCACCGTGCTGCCCCGGGTCCCTGGCACTGTGAGACAGCAGTGTGAATCACTGTGTCACCGTGCTGCCCCGGGTCCCTGGCACTGTGAGACAGCAGTGTTAATCACTGTGTCACCGTGCTGCCCCGGGTCCCTGGCACTGTGAGACAGCAGTGTGAATCACTGTGTCACCGTGCTGCCCTGGGTCCCTGGCACTGTGAGACAGCAGTGTGAATCACTGTGTCACCGTGCTGCCCCGGGTCCCTGGCACTGTGAGACAGCAGTATGAATCACTGTGTCACCGTGCTGCCCCGGGTCCCTGGCACTGTGAGACAGCAGTGTGAATCACTGTGTCACCGTGCTGCCCCGGGTCCCTGGCACTGTGAGACAGCAGTGTGAATCACTGTGTCACCGTGCTGCCCCGGGTCCCTGGCACTGTGAGACAGCAGTGTGAATCACTGTGTCACCGTGCTGCCCCGGGTCCCTGGCACTGTGAGACAGCAGTGTGAATCACTGTGTCACCGTGCTGCCCCGGGTCCCTGGCACTGTGAGACAGCAGTGTGATCACTGTGTCCCGTGCTGCCCGGGTCCCTCACTGTGAGAAGCAGTGTGAATCACTGTGTCACCGTGCTGCCCCGGGTCCCTCACACTGTGAGACAGCAGTGTGAATCACTGTGTCACCGTGCTGCCCCGGGTCCCTCACACTGTGAGACAGCAGTGTGAATCACTGTGTCACCGTGCTGTCCCGGGTCCCTCACACTGTGAGACAGCAGTGTGAATCACTGTGTCACCGTGCTGCCCCGGGTCCCTGGCACTGTGAGACAGCAGTGTGAATCACTGTGTCACCGTGCTGCCCCGGGTCCCTGGCACTGTGAGACAGCAGTGTGAATCAGTGTGTCACCGTGCTGCCCCGGGTCCCTGGCACTGTGAGACAGCAGTGTGAATCACTGTGTCACCGTGCTGCCCCGGGTCCCTCACACTGTGAGACAGCAGTATGAATCACTGTGTCACCGTGCTGCCCCGGGTCCCTGGCACTGTGAGACAGCAGTGTGAATCACTGTGTCACCACGCTGCCCCGGGTCCCTGGCACTCTCTCCTTTCCTTCTCCATGAACGGTATTCTTTGTCTGTACAGCGTGCAAGAAACAATACTTTTTACTGTATGTTACAACGTGACAATAATAAATCAGGTCAAAAATTGATCAAGCTGTAACATTCCTCCCAACATTGCTGCATTCTCACCTCGTATAACAGTTCAAATTCACATCAAAGTTCCAGACTTCTTGTCTGGACCAGCGGTTAGAAATCTCTCCATTTAACTCTTCCTAAACCACGTTTGACAGAGAACCTTCAGAAAACTCATTCACTACAGGCTCCCTTTGCCCACAGTAAGTACAGGAGGTGGGATACCTTCCCTATCACCGCCACTCTTCCACGGATACACCCCGGAATCTGTTTCCGAGTGAAGCAGTCATTCAGGAGAGACCTTTCACTGTGACCAGCTGGGATAAGGATTTAAACGATAGCCTGTGCTCAGTCAGATCCCAGGGAATACTGCAAAAACCATCACCCTCAATTCAATTACTTTCCCTTACCTCTGAATCCCATAGTCCACAATATTCCATCGAAGATTAGCAATCCAACATCCCAATACACTCAATCCCCTTCTGTTCCCACCCACTGGACACAATCCCAATCCCCTTCCCGTTCACTCCCACTGTGCACAATCCCAATCCCCTTCCTGTTCCCACCCACTGTACACAATCCCAATCCCCTTCCCGTTCACTCCCACTGTACACAATCCCAATCCCCTTCCCGTTCATTCCCACTGTACACAATCCCAAACCCCTTCCCGTTCACTCCCACTGTACACAATCCCAATCCCAAACCCCTTCCCGTTCATTCCCACTGTACACAATCCCAATCCCCTTTCCGTTCACTCCCACTGTACACAATCCCAATTCCTTTCCCGGTCACTCCCACTGTACACAATCCCAAAATCCTTCCCGTTCACTCCCACTGTACACAATCCCAATCCCCTTCCCGTTCACTCCCACTGTATACAATCCCAATCCCAATCCCCTTCCCGTTCACTCCCACTGTACACAATCCCAATCCCCTTCCCGTTCACTCCCACTGTACACAATCCCAATCCCCTTCCCGTTCACTCCCACTGTACACAATCCCAATCCCCTTCCCGTTCACTCCCACTGTACACAATCCCAATCCCCTTCCCGTTCACTCCCACTGTACACAATCCCAATCCCCTTCCCGTTCACTCCCACTGTACACAATCCCAATCCCCTTCCCGTTCACTCCCACTGTACACAATCCCAATCCCCTTCCCGTTCACTCCCACTGTACACAATCCCAATCCCCTTCCCGTTCACTCCCACTGTACACAATCCCAATCCCCTTCCCGTTCACTCCCACTGTACACAATCCCAAACCCCTTCCCGTTCACTCCCACTGTACACAATCCCCAATCCCCTTCCCGTTCACTCCCACTGTACACAATCCCAATCCCCAATCCCCTTCCCGTTCACTCCCACTGTACACAATCCCAATCCCCTTCCCGTTCACTCCCACTGTACACAATCCCAATCCCCTTCCCGTTCACTCCCACTGTACACAATCCCAATCCCCTTCCCGTTCACTCCCACTGTACACAATCCCAATCCCCTTCCCGTTCACTCCCACTGTACACAATCCCAATCCCCTTCCCGTTCACTCCCACTGTACACAATCCCAATCCCCTTCCCGTTCACTCCCACTGTACACAATCCCAATCCCCTTTCCGTTCATTCCCACTGTACACAATCCCAATCCTCCCGTTCACTCCCATGTACACAATCCCAATCCCCTTCCCGTTCACTCCACTGTACACAATCCCAATCCCCTTCGTTATCCACTGACACACCCAATCCTTTCCCGTTCACTCCTACTGTACACAATCCCAATCCTCTTCCCGTTCACTTCTACTGTACACAATCCCAATCCTCTTCCCGTTCACTCCCACTGTACACAATCCCAATCCCCTTCCCGTTCACTCCCACTGTACACAATCCCAATCCTCTTCCCGTTCACTCCCACTGTACACAATCCCAATCCTCTTCCCGTTCACTCCTACTGTACACAATCCCAATCCTCTTCCCGTTCACTCCTACTGTACACAATCCCAATCCTCTTCCCGTTCACTTCTACTGTACACAATCCCAATCCTCTTCCCGTTCACTCCCACTGTACACAATCCCAATCCTCTTCCCGTTCACTCCCACTGTACACAATCCCAATCCCCTTCCCGTTCACTCCCACTGTACACAATCCCAATCCCTTCCCGTTCACTCCCACTGTACACAATCCCAATCCCAACCCTTCCCGTTCACTCCCACTGTACACAATCCCAAACCCCTTCCCGTTCACTCCCACTGTACACAATCCCAATCCCCTTCCCGTTCACTCCCACTGTACACAATCCCAAACCCCTTCCCGTTCACTCCCACTGTACACAATCCCAAACCCCTTCCCGTTCACTCCCACTGTACACAATCCCAATCCCCTTCCCGTTCACTCCCACTGTACACAATCCCAATCCCCTTCCCGTTCACTCCCACTGTACACAATCCCAATCCCTTCCCGTTCACTCCACTGTACACAATCCCAATCCTCTTCCCGTTCACTCCCACTGTACACAATCTAGGATAGGGAACTACAGGGACTGGGAACATCTGGAATGTGGTGCTTATTCAAGGAGCAGCTGCTGCGAGTCCTTGATAAGTATGTCCCTGTCAGGCAGGAGGAAATGGACGAGTAAGAGAGCCTTGGTGTACGAAAAAAGTTGATTTGCTGGTTAAGAAGAAAAAGGAGGCTTATGTCAGGATGAGGCTTGAAGGCTCAGTAGTGCAATGGATAGCTATAGATTAGCCAGGAAGGAGGTAAAAAGTGAATTGAGGAGAGCTAAGAGGGGACACGAGAAGATGTTGGCTGATAGGATTAAGGAGAATCCTAAAGCTTTCTTTCGATATGTTAAGAATAGAAGATTGGTTAGGGCAAGATTAGGGCCAGTCATAGACAGCAGTGGGAAGTTGTGCGTGGAGCCTGAAGAGATTGGTGAGGCACTGAATAAATATTTCTCTTCGGTATTCACGCAGAGTGCTGGAAATGTAGCTGTGGAGAGCACTGAGGTACAGGGTTGCAAATTGGGGAGTATTGTAGTAGATAGGGAGGATGTGTTAGAAATTCTCGAGGGTTTGAAGTTGGATAAGTCCCCTGGGCCGGACGGGATTTACCCTAGGATTCTCTGGGAGGCAAGAGAGGAGATTGCAGAGCCTCTGGCTCTGATCTTCAGGTCCTCGTTGGTTACGGGTGTGGTTCCGGAGGACTGGAGGATGGCGAATGTGGTCCCATTGTTTAAGAAGGGGAAGAGAGACCTTCCTGGGAATTATAGGCCAGTGAGTCTTACTTCTGTGGTGGGCAAGGTATTGGAGAGAATTATTAGGGATAGGATTTATAGTTATTTAGAGAGAAATGAATTGATTGGGGATAGTCAGCATGGTTTTGTGAAGGGTAGGTCATGCCTTACTAACCTCATTGAGTTTTTTGAGAAAGTGACCAGAGAGGTGGATGGGGGTAAGGCGGTTGATGTAGTATATATGGACTTTAGTAAGGCGTTTGATAAGGTGGCCCATGGAAGACTTCTGCAGAAAATGCAGATGTATGGGATAGAGGGTGATTTAGCTAATTGGATTAGGAATTGGCTAGCAGATAGAAGACAGAGGGTGGTGGTTGATGGGAGGTATTCATCGTGGATTCGGTGACAAGAGGTGTACCTCAGGGGGCTGTTTTGGGGCCCTGCTGTTGTAATTTTTATAAATGATCTGGATGAGGGTATTGAGGGATGGGATCAGTAAATTTGCAGATGATACTAAAGTTGGTGGTGTGGTGTTGTAGATAGTGAAGAGGGGTGTTTAGTTACAGAGGTGACTGGACAAGTTGCAGAGCTGGGCCGAGAGGTGGCGAAATGGAGTTAAGTGGAAAAGTGTGAGGTAATGCACTTTGGCAGGAACAACTAAATGTGTAGAGTATAGGGCTAATGGTAGGGCTCTTAATAGTGTTGAGGAACAGAAGGATCTTGGTGTATGTGCAAGTAGATCCCTGAAAGTAGGCAGTCAAGTGGATAAAGTTGTTAAGAAGGCTTATGGAGTCTTAGCTTTTATTGGTAGGGGGATTGAATTTAGGAGCCGCAGCATCATGTTGCAGCTGTACAAAACTCTAGTGCGGCCGCACTTGGAGTATTGTGTGCATTCTGGTCGCCACATTATAAGAAAGATGTGGAGGCATTGGAGAGGGTACAGAGGAGGTTTACCAGGATGTTGCCTGGTATGGAGGGCAGGTCCTATGAAGAGAGGTTGAAGGATTTGAGGTTGTTTTCGTTATAAAGGAGGCGGCTAAGGGGGGATCTTATTGAAGCATATAAGATGATTAGAGGTTTGGATAGGGGTGGACAGTGATAGTTTTGTTCCTTTTTCCTAGGATGGAGAAGCTAGCACGAGGGGACACAACTTTAAATTAAGGGGTATGAGTTATAGGACGGATATCAGAGGTAGGTTCTTTACTCAAAGAGTGATTAGGGAGTGGAATGCCCTGCCTGCAGCTGTTGTGGATGCGCCAAGTGGTGGCGTTTAAGAGGTTAGTTGATAAGTATATGGATGAGAAGGGAATGGTTTAGTTAGGAGGGGCATTGCTTTTTATTTTGGTCGGCACAACATCGAAGGCCGAAGGGCCTGTTCTGTGCTGTATTGTTCTATGTTCTATGTTCTATAATCCCAAACCCCTTCCCGTTCACTCCCACTGTATACAATCCCAATCCCCTTCCCGTTCACTCCCACTGTACACAATCCCAATCCCCTTCCCGTTCACTCCCACTGTACACAATCCCAAACCCCTTCCCGTTCACTCCCACTGTACACAATCCCAAATCCCTTCCCGTTCACTCCCACTGTACACAATCCCAATCCCCTTCCCGTTCACTCCCACTGTACACAATCCCAATCCCCTTCCCGTTCACTCCCACTGTACACAATCCCAATCCTCTTCCCGTTCACTCCCACTGTACACAATCCCAATCCCCTTCCCGTTCACTCCCACTGTACACAATCCCAATCCCCTTCCGTTCACTCCCACTGTACACAATCCCAATCCCCTTCCCGTTCACTCCACTGCACAATCCCAATCCCCTTCCCGTTCACTCCCAATGTACACAATCCCCAATCCCTTTCCCGTCACTCCCTGTACACAATCCCATTGTTTTAATCCCAATCCCCTTCCTGTTCACTCCCACTGTACACAATCCAAATCCCCTTCCCGTTCACTCCCACTCCATCAATCCCCTTCCCGTTCACTCCCACTGTACACAATCCCAATCCCCTTCCCGTTCACTCCCACTGTACACAATCCCAATCCCCTTCCCGTTCACTCCCACTGTACACAATCCCAATCCCAAACCCCTTCCCGTTCACTCCCACTGTACACAATCCCAATCCCAATCCCCTTCCCGTTCACTCCCACTCTACACAATCCCAATCCCCTTCCCATTCACTCCTGCTGTACACAATTCCAATCCCCTTCCGTTCACTCCCACTGTACACAATCCCAATCCCAATCCCCTTCCCATTCACTCCCAATGTACACAATCCCAATCCCCTTCCCATTCACTCCTGCTGTACACAATTCCAATACCCTTCCGTTCACTCCCACTGTACACAATCACAATCCCAAACCCCTTCCTGTTCACTCCC